>CATIWM010330541.1:0-15012 GCA_949671775.1 Mallotus repandus | reverse complement strand
CAATTCTTTGACTTTTTAGAATTCCTTTTTAAGCTTTCCTACAAAAAGGGAAACACTAATAAGTACTTAAATAAAACTCCTAATTAGACTAAAATTAAACCAAAAATAATAAATTCTTAAATGAAACTCTTAACTAAAAATATTTTTTAATCAACCTAAAATCTACCCAATTAACATTATTTATTAATTCAAGATCCATTAAAACTCAATTCTAAACATATGTAAATATTACACATATCACCATGTGCCTGGGTGCGCACAACCATGCTTGAGTGTTAGAAAGTTGACACAACCACACGCACCTTACGACACAGCCATGCAACCTAATTCAGCACAAAGAACACAGCCATCTAAATCTTTAATCTCAATTCTTTGGTTGTTGAACTTAATGTCATCTTAGACTTGATCACCCTTAGATTGAATTTACACTTTAGAACTTGATTGAGAGATATGTTCTTTTGGATTCAAACAACAACCTATTAGTTATTTACTTAGTTGAGAGACATTTAAGTGACTAATATTGATTAAAAAGTTGGACTTAAAATTGAGTTTAAGAAGCATTTAGTTAGTGAGAGTTATAAAATTTGGTGTTAATTTTACTCAATTAATTATAGGTTTATCAGAGAGGAAAATCAATGATTTTAAAGATGCTTTTAAATTGAATTAAGGTTAGTTTAAGATTTAGATGTTTAATCTAGTTTAAGAAAAAGTTAAATTGAAAATAAGAACCCTAGCCTTTAATTTAATTGTTAAATTTGTTTTGTTTATTTTTACTTGATTTTCAAACTAAAATTCAGTATTTAAACAAACAAACACTTTTAGTATTTCAATACTCAATTTACAATCTCTGTGGGATGATATCTTATTTTATTACTTGAAACAATTCCGTACGCTTGCAGATTTTGCATGTCATAAATATATATATATATATATCATGGACTATATTTTCAGTTTGGCATAATTAGAAGGATTGCAAGGAGGAAGGTTGCATAGTCTAATTCTTCCTCTGTTTTAGCATAAGACTCCTTTAGTATAGCCTTAATCTCATCGTCATTAAAAACCTCAGTAAAAGCCTTCAATTTTACAAAAACAGGAGGCAAATTAGCTAGTCATATTTCCAAATATTTCATTTTTTTAAATAGAAAACAAGTCTTTTATGTGTGAAATTGCATTAATTAATTTGATCAGCCTCTCCTACTTCTTTTATGCATGAAATTGCAATTTTTTTATTTTAAAAAAAAGTACACTACATGCTAATATCAATACCGCAGAAAATTCATCCAGTGAAATGGAAATATTTCTTTGGAATAGTGTTTTGCAGGGGTGATTAGAGATTTAAAATGTAGAGGGTGAAGCTGCAAAAGAAAGTGTTGTTTGATAGCGAAGATGGTATTATTGGTATAAGTTATCTACAAAGCATATCAATTGACCAAGACCACAATAGATGCATGGTTCATGACCTCATCAGAAATGGTGAATAGGTAATAGAAACAAAAGTTTATGTCATACTCTACAGCACCTAAAACTGAATTGAAATTTTCTATCATCGTACTATTCTCATAATCTGGAAATTCTACAAGTCATTGAACATTTTATTACATAATGACTCTACTCCTAATTCAAAGCAGAAACTTTGTGACAACCTTCTCAAAATATCTGGAAAATAAAATGTTTGCCCCCATGCACATGCGATAAAATCATAATTTTGTGTTGGTCTGTGAGATACCTACAGATGCAAAACATAACAGTAAGGTGCTCTCAAAACACATCTCCAAAATGATATTTGGTATGATGATTTTTTTTAATTGCTTAAAAACTTTAGATAGGGATATGAAATATATAACAATGATGTCTCTCTCTTAACAAGTTGAGTTCTTTTGATACTTAAAGCTAGTCTTGTAAATAAGTCATTTAATTGATTATGTGAATTCATACCATTTAAACTAAATTGGTCCATGCTTAAGAAAAAACTGCATTAGGAGGAGCATATTTTGACAAAAATTAGATTCTTGCCAAGATTATTAAATGTGACCAATATTTTTATATGTCAACCTCTCAAACCTTTTGCACCTTTTGATGTGTCTAGTTCAATTGCTAATGCTTGATTGCTTATGAACTCTAGAAACATCAAGAGAATGACTCTAGCAAGATATCTAACATAAAATCCTCCTACCAAGGTATTAAACAGATAGGCATGAACACAACAAAACTTATTTGATACAAGTTCATGGCTGCATCCAAGATATATAAGTATTTATACTGCTAAAGAAATTATAATATCCAAGAAAAATTATAAACTCATGGAGAAAATAGCTTGACATTTCCACCAAAAAGAGTTGCCAAAAAATGGTCACTTAAAATAATTCAAAACAGTCCAGCTGTAGTGTTCATGGCAAGTGGAAGTTACCTCTCCACCCACATTCCCAGCAAATGACCCTTTCTTTTCTTTTAAAAACATCAAGTTGCATTGTTCATGGCAGTTGCAAGTTTGACATGTCTGCCAAGAGTCCAACTATCTAAAAAAACCCATCATACCGCTTTGTTAGCTTCTTTATTTCATCTATACATGGAAAGCCCCTTTACTGCAGTCATTGCTCTTCTTGTCCTGACCTTCATTCCCGAAATTCATGGCTTCCTCAGCTAAAATAATTCAAATTCCTCTCCATCTAGATTCCTATCAAATGTGCAGCGTTAAATTCATGGCTTTCTCAGCTAAAATGCTTCAAATCCCTCTCCACCCAGAATCCTACCAAATGATTCTTTCATTTCTTTTAAAACCAACAAACTGCAGCATCCATTTATCTCTTTTAAAACCATCGAACTGTAGCATTCATGATAGGTCCAGTTAAACATGTCTTTCGGAATTGGTGGAATCAGTTTCAAAACCCTTCATTTTCCGTAACTTTTCAATGTTGTAACTGAAATAAATCTATACAAAGTGAAAAGCAACCAACAGCATTATCAAACCAAGAATACAGGGCACCTCTATAGCTTGCAAAGTGCCAAATGGCACAATCAAGATGACGTGACAAATTCAATGTACTCAACTTTTATACACTGTATATAGATATATGTTAGAAAATTTATAAAATAGTATTATAAAATAGGAAAAAGGTACAAATACCTCATGACGTTTTATCTTAAGTGCAAATATATTATTAATGGTTTTTAGGATTCCCATGCACTCTTAACGTTTCAAAAATCAGTACTATAAACCCTCCTTCATAACAACATTAATTTCTCTTTGATAATGTCGTTATAACCTATCTATGTGGCAACTAGGCCATAATCAACTAATATATTGGCAGAAAAAAGTGCTAATATTCCCCTCCCCTGATGTTTTATTTTAAGTGCAAATATCCCATTAATGTTTTTGAAAATGAAATATTTGAAAATTTAGAATATATGATATATTGAAAATAAATAATAAAATAGTCTAATTACGCATTTTCTATATTATTTTTAATTTTTAAGTCCAGCTATATTATATATTCATTATGTGAGAAATTTATTTTCATTAAAAATAATATAAATTAATAAAAATCTCTTGTAAGAATCCCACAGTCAACAATTCATTGGCCATAAATAGCATTTCGAAGAACGTTAGGGATTTTTGCACTTTTCATGTTGATAATTGCACTTCACTTTGACTTTATTTATAGTTTAAATGACTTAATTATCTTTAATTTAAAATAATTTATATTTTTATTATTTCATTAAATTATGAAAAGTGTATTTTCCACTACAATCAATACTAATTTAATTATATATATAGTAAAAATTAATAATTTGAATGCAAATAAGAGTTATTTATAATTTTATTAATTTGTTATATTATTTTATTTTTGTATTCAACTTATATTGCTAAAATATTATTAAAAAATAGTTATATTTCTTGATGAATTTAGTTGTGAAATATTAATTTTTTATTTTTTAATTTTATTAACGTTTCAAGTGTGTATATATACATGGCAAAAAAAATTTCAATGGGAAATTTAATTTTAAGTTTTCTATTAAATTTTTTAATAAAATGGTATTATACAACATAAAAAGAATTAATGGTGAATTTAATTTTATGTTTCTATAATTTTTTTTAATAAAATGGTAGAATATAATACTAAAAATATTACTTGTAGTGAAAATTTGATATAAAATAAAATAATGAAAAGAAAATTTTACAAATATTAATTAAGTTGATAGAAATATAATTTTTGATGGGAAAAGGGCCAAATTGGACTCCCAATTTAAGGCAAAATCTTGATCTGGACACTAATATTTTGTTTGTTCCCAAAGGGACCTTAAAATTTCAAAAATGGTCCAATTATGACCCTTAGTTAACAGCCGTTTAAAAAAAATTGTGTTACATGGCATGTGGGACCCATCTTTGATGCTGAATCATTTGATTGCCCAATTAGTTGTAGCCACATGTCAATTATAGCCACCTGAGAAACATTTTTTTTCCAACAAAATAAATTAAATTAGTTTTTGTTTTGAAAAACAAAGAACTTCATTCAAGCATAATCTGAAATAAGACGGGCAATGAAACAATTGAACACAGAAGAGAAGAAAGAGAAAACAAACAAAGCAACCTAACCAATCATGATCACACCTAGCCCAAACAAATAAAGTATAAGTTGTTTCCCCTCTTATCAGCATCCTTAAACCACGAGCTTCAGCTTCCCACTGTAAATTGATTGATTGGCTTTTGAACCTAATTAATGACCATGAAATTCAAAACAAAACCAATGAAAAGCTTCGCTAGCTCATCAAGAATGGGCAATGCTCGTCAATGGTTTCTTCCACTGTTACCGTGTCGATCTAGAGACTACGAAGTTTGTTAAGGTTCTAAATTGTTAAGCATAATGTCTTCTTATGTTTAAATATTAAGTCCCCAATTCCTAATTTCCTCAACTGATTGAGCTTTCCAATTTCTTCAAGTGTATCATGTGCAACATCTTCCTCAACCTTTATGAAATAAAGCTTTTGATGAGAATGCAAGCATCTTAATCTTGATTTTGTTCGCATACCAAATTGTGTATATACTCTTTTAGATGGATGATCACGCAAGAGCACTAGAAGATGTTGCAAGCGGTGAAGGGTTACAATTGTTGCAAACAATTGGGTTACTTCTATATATTTGAGATCTAATGTCTCCAAGTTTTGAAGCTTCCATATTGAAGTTGGCAGAACTCTTACAATGGTCATTCTTAGACTTAGATACTTCAAGTGATACAACTTGAGCACTTCTTTTGGGAACACCATCAAGTTTGCTTTTCTCAAATCCAACACTATGAGCAGCCTTAGATGATTGCCAAATAATTTGTTGAATTGAAAGTTTTATATATTAAACATAAAAAAATATCGAAGCTTTGATATGTTGTAATCTTCTACTCCAAATCTCATCAATTCATTATGAACTGACCACCTTTGAGTGGTTTTTTCATGCTGATCCTTTCTTGTTCTTTAGAAATTATCATCGCAAAACTTGCATCCTTGGCCTTAGCAAGAATAACCCCTCTCAAGATATCATGAACCCAATATTTTTGAATTCAGTTGCATGGATCCCTCTGAGCTACTTGTGTCTTCCATCAACATTGATTTGGTAACCATCCAGGCTAGTACTGACGATAAGAATAAACAACTTCCCCTCCATAAAAGGGAATGGCCAGTTATATGAAATCTTCTTTTTCATGTTGCATCCTTTCATGTTCTTTGGAAATGATCATCATAAAACTTTCATCCTTGGCCTTAGCAAGAACAACCCACCCCTCCCTCTCAAGATATCATGAACCCGATATTTTTGAATTCGGCTACATAGATCCCTCTGAGATACTTGTGTCTCCCATCAACATTGATTTGGTAACCTTCCAGGCTAACAAATAAACAACTGCCCCTCCACAAAAGGGAATGGCAAGTTATGTGAAATCTTCTTCTTTTGCTTTAACCCAAGAAGAAAATGTCTTATGCTGCTTTAAGCTTTATTTTGCTCAGAATAAGAAAACCCATCTGGGAATTTCTAAAAAAGGAGTAATGAAATAACAACAACAACAACAAGTAGAAGAAGAAGAAAGAGATAAGAATGGGAAAACAACAAAAATGGAAAGATAAATGAAGAAATCAATACCATGCCTAAAGTATAACAACCTTTAACATTTTCGACATCAGCACAGAGCTTCAAGAATCAATTAGCGAAATCATACTAGTTCTCGGCTTTTAAAGCAAATGTTTTTGGAGAAGCTTTAGATAGTATTAAGGAATTGAGCCTTAATTCATTTAATCTCTTGCATCTATTTCATTCAACAAAACAAAACCAATGAAATTAATATCTAATAAATCAAAGAAAGAAAAATTTCAAAAGAGTAAGAAGAATCATATACATTGTTAAAACGTTAATGAAATTAGAAGGGCAAGAAGCAGAGGAGCTAAGCGTGCAAAAAATTAGTTTTGTCTCCGAGAAACTTAGGTGACAATAATCTTTGTCTTTTCCAGCAACCCATTTGTTCACCGGCAACGACGATGGTGGCGGCGGCGGCGGAGAAATTGATAACATCTCCAAGTTTTCTTCTCTTAACTAATCTTTTATCTAAATCAAGAATGTCTTCTATGGTTTTAGATTTGCAAATGAAACTTCCACAATGCGATGTAAGGGGAGAGAAAAGGGGAAGAGGAGATGTGCTGGCAATGTGACTCGGCAGGCAAAATTGGGTCCCACATGCCTTGTAACACTACTCAATGGAGTCCTTTGCCATATATTTTTTTAACAGATGTTAACTGAGGGGCATAATTGACCCATTTTTGAAACTTTAAGGTCTATCTGGGAATAAAAAAAAATATTAGTGTCCAAATAAGGATTTGGCCCAAAGTTGAAGGTCCAATTTGGCCCTTTTCCCATTTTTGATTGAAGGGTACTAAAGTCATTGTATCTAATATAAAGATTCAAATGGAGTGCGTTTATAAATGGAGGGAGTGCAAAAATCTCTACCCTTCAAAGAATGTTGATGACTTTATGGCTGGGTTGGTTATGGGGATTGCAGTAGGGTTTTTGCTTGTTTATGGAAATTGAAGTGAAGGTGGGTTAGTTTAGTGTTGGCTGAAGGCATAGGCTACTAAGGTCTACACTTAGAGCCCAAAATTGAGGGAGGGCCCCAACTTAAAAAAAAAAAAATTATATTTTCGAGAAAGATTGGGGCTTCCTTAAATTTGAAAGCCAATTTTTTAAATTAATATATTATTAAACAAATTTTATTTTAAAAATGTAAAATCTAACTATTTTAAAATTTTAAATAATTTTAATATATTTATATTGAATGTTATTTTTAATTATTTTATCAATAATAATTTAATAGTGTTATGTTATCTTGATTTATGGTAATAAATATTATAAATTATATATTTTTTCAACTTTAGTTTTAATAATAAAAACTTTCCCTATATATCTAAAAAAAGTTATGTATAAATAAAATTTAACAATATATATTTTTTGCTTTCTTTCTTTTGCATTTTTCTTTTTCTTTAACATATTTTATATTTTTTTGTTAAACATTTAAAATTCAACATATTAAAAATTATGATATTAATTAAAAAAATATTTGGTATTCTTATTTATAAAATAATTTATTAAAAATAAATTATTTATTTTTTAAATTTCAATAATTTATATTTTCTATGTAATAATTTAAATTCTTTTGAAATATATTAAAATTTTATTATAAAATTAATTGAATTTATAGTAAGATTTATTTTATGCATGTAATGACATAAAAATTTTATCACCATAATAACTAAGAGAATATAAATTAGATGATACAGTAGTATTTTTTAATTATTTTTATTTTAATAAATAATATTAGAGTTTTTAATTAACTAATGTTTAAATAAAAAATACTTATTGTAAATTACAATATAATAATGGAAGTTAAAAAAACCTAATTCTCTCGCGGCCTCATGCCGCCTAAACGTTCATCCAGAGCTATACTTCGGCCGAATTTACCTTCAGATGATCAATATTTCAGTCATTCAAACCTTTTCTCAACTAAACGTTTCCTTTTTACATCTGATAGTCCTTCAGACACGCTTCTGCAGTCCTTTCCGAAGCTGAAGTCATACGCAGATGTGGTTTCTCATGAACCTGAACTGCCTGTCATCAATTTTATAGCAAAGCCCTCATTACCTTCTAAATTCGGAACCCTGCAGACAGTCAAAATCAATTCTGATGTTTACCAGAAGCGATTGATTTTATGTCAATATTCTTTAATTGGCAGGATCATTCTTTCCAAAGGTTATTCTCCTTGGTCATTGTCATCTCTGAAAGAAAAATTATCTTCGATTTTGGCTATTACAAACAAATGGTGATTGATTTCTCTTGGAAGGGGTTTTTATCACATACTTCTTTTCTCTGCATAAGATAAATAATCACTGTGGAGTCGTGGTTCATTATTCTTAAAACCTGGTTCTTTACGCCTTCAATAATGGTCTCCTGGTTTCGACCCTTTCAAGGAGAAGATTACCACCTCTCAAATTTGGACCCAAATTTATCGACTTCCTTAGGAGTTATAGGATTCCGAAATTCTTTGCGACATTGCCAGCAGTATTAGAACTCCTGTCCGCTTTGATAAAGCTAATATTGAGGGAGATTTTGGCCATTATGCTTGCATTCTCATTGAAATTGATTTATCTTCGCCTTTGCAATATCAGATGTTTCTGGACTATTAAGGTTTAATTTTTTATATTGATGTTACTTACGAAAATCCTCCATTATTTTGCAGTTTGTGTCATTCCATTGAGCATGATATTTTATCTTGCCGTCTTAATAAATCGAATGACCAGTCTGATGCTCGTTTAAAGACTAACATCCCTCCCCAGTTGTCTGGACTTTCTAAGCCATGCAAACCACATTCTCATTCTCGTAGGGTGAGGTGACCTAAAGTGACTTCAGAGAATAATCAATCAGATAATGTCCCTTCTCAGGATGATTTAGAACATATCCAAGCAGTTACGGAGCCTACTTGTCAGAATGACACTGCGATGGCAAATCAAAATAATCTTCAGCTGGTTGTTTCAGATAACAAAATAGATTTTCCAAGAATTTAGAATGATATTACTTACAGACTCTTCATTGGGATCTCAGCTTCCCTTTCCTTAGGCTTTGGGTGAATTGGAGCACATTAGCAAACAATCTTGGGCCGATGAAATGGAACAGAAGGATTGGCAAACTGTTTCTCAAAAAAAGGTTTCAAAGAAGCGACAGGAGCATCAAGTTGTGTCAGTTGGAAACAGATCCTTTGTCAGGAATTCTTTGTTGATTTCTTTAACTGTAGTTTATGCCAATGTTCTCTCCTCTAGTTGCCCTCGCTTATGGCATGATTTGATTACTCTCAGTTCTTTAATTAATGGGGTCTGGTTCGTTCTTGGGGATTTTAACAGTTGTTTCGATGAGCATGAAAAAACTGGGCAGCCTCCAAATAGAAGTTCATGCTTGGATTTTATTTCATTTATTTCTCGGTGCGGTCTTACTTGTATTGATAAAAAAGGGGCTCTTTACACTTGGACCAACAATAGAAGAGGTGAGAATTGGGTTGACATTCGCCTAGATAGAGTTTTGTGTAATCAATTTAATTTTTAGACTTGGAAGAGCATTTTTTGTCATGCTTTGGCAAGACATGAATCGGATCATAATCTGCTTTTATTGAACTGTCTTCAAGCTATTTCCATAAGTCCTAGACCATTTAGATTTCTCTCAATGTGGATTAGTCATGATAATTTTCTTCCTGCTGTTGATTGTTTTTGGTCTTCTTTTCAAGTGACGGGCATCCGATGTTCGTTTTATCTAGTAAATTGAAAATGCTTTGGTCTTGTTTGAGGCTTTGGAATTCTAATATTTTTGGTGATTTGAACTCTTCTATTTTGGTAGCTAAGCATGATTTATTAGAAGTTCATGTTGCCATTGAGCTTTATAGGTTTTCAAATTCTCTTCACTTTAAGGAATTAAAATGTCATGATCACCTTTCTTCTCTCCTAGCTAGTCAGGAAACCCTTTTAAAGGAAAAGAGTTATATTCGATGGTTAAAGGATGGTGATAGGAACTCTAAGTTCTATCATAATTTGTTGGCTAAACGCTCTCCTCTATTGGGTATTTATCAATTATCTATTGATGGTGCTTTAGTTTATGATCCTCAATTAATTGAAGCTCACATTCTTGACTTTTATTCATCTCTTTTCTCCTCTCATCATTTTGGACGTGATCTTGTTGGTATTAGAGATGTTATTCCTAGTTTGGTTTTGGAATCTCAAAATTTAATGCTTTGTTTGATGCCTTCTGCTGAAGATATTTGGCATACTGTTTTTGATATGGACTCTCAGAGTGCTCTTGGCCCGAATAGCTTCTCGGGCTCTTTTTTCACTTCTTGTTTGAGCATAGTTGGGAAAGAGGTTTGTGATGTAGTGCAGAGTTTCTTCTCTTCTGGTCATATTATTTCAAGTTTTAATTCTAGTCTGATGGTTTTAATTCTGAAATCTCCAACAGCTAATTCTATAAATCAATTTAGACCTATTGTTTTGGGTAATTTTATTTATAAAATTATTTCAAAAATTTTGGCGGATAGGCTAGCTTCTATCACTTCTTCTATTGTGGCTCCCTCTAAGTTTTGCTTTATTCAGGGTAGACATATTGAAGACTGCATTGTTGTAGCATCTGAAAATTTTAATTTTCTTGATTATCCTTGAAGGGGAGGCAATTTGGCCATGAAAATAGACATTAAGAAAGCTTTTGACACGTTGGAATGAGATTTTATTTTGGAGGTTCTTGCTTTTTTTGGTTTCTTCGAAATTTTTTATGCTTGGATTGCTTCTATTTTCTGCTCAGCCCCTCTTTCTGTTATGCTTAATGGTTCCTCTAAAGGTTATTTTTCTTGTTCGAGGGGTGTTCATCAAGGGGATCCTTTGTCGCCTTTGCTATTTTTCCTAGCTGAGAATTTCTTAATCGCTCTTTGTTGGCTTTGGTTGATTCTGGTGACATCACTCCTATGCATTCTAATAGTAGGGTTCAGTGTCCTACTCATCTATTGTATGCAGATGATATTCTTCTCTTTTGTAAAGCTTCTAAGACTAATCTTTTATGCATTAAAGAATTGTTTAATTCTTATGAGATGCTTTCAGGATAGTCAGTTAATTGGGATAAATCTTCTATTTATTTTGGTAATCAAGTCACCTCTTATCGTGCTCATCTTTTTCGTAATATGTCAGGTATGAAAGTTGGCTGCTTACCTTTTATTTACTTAGGTGTTCCCATCTTTAAAGTTATTCCTAAGAAAAAGTGGCTTTAATCTATTGCTGATAAGATTATTAATAAGTTTGATAGCTGGAAAGGTTCTTCCCTTTCAATGGCTAGGTGCTTATCTCTTATTAATTCTATAATTTATGGATCTTTTATTCACACGTTTATGGTTTATAAATGGCCAAAAATGTTGCTTAAGCATTTGGAGTGATGCATTAAAAATTTCCTTTAGATTGGGAATATTCATACTCAAAAATTAATTTCGGTGAGTTGGGATGTTTATTGTGCTCCTTTGGAAGAAAGAGGTTTGAACTTAAAGCGTCTACATCTTTTAAATAATGTTATGATGGCTAAGCTTGCTTGGAAGATTATTAGTGAGGATTCTTATCCTTTTCATTTTTTAAGATCTCATTTTCTTCATAAATTTAAGATGCCTCAAACTTCTCATATTTCTTCCTCAATTCGGTCTTTGATTAAAGGTTGTTATGGTGATCTTGTCCAAAATTCTTAATGGGTGATCCATAAATTTTCTAATAAAAGTTTTTGGAATGATAATTGGCTAGGATATATTATTGCTGGTCGGATTTCCATTCCTTGCGGTGTTCAAAACACTCTTTCAGTTTCAATTTCATATATATATCGAGATGGCACTTAATGTCTTCCAGTTGTTTTCAGGTCAGCGTTTCCTGAAATTTGTCATGACATTGAGGCATTAATTTTCTCCTCATCTGACTCTCTTGTGTTTTATCATTCGGAAAATGGCATTTTCTTTTGCAAGTCTTTTTTTCTTGCATTCTAGGCCTTCTTCTCCTCAGGTGGCTTGGGGAAAGGATCTATGGTGCCACTATCTTCCCCCCTCGCGCTCATTTTTGGTCTGTCATCTTTTACATGGCAGATTACCTTCAAATAATTTGCTTTCTACAAAAGGTTTTCATTTAGCCTCACGTTGTAGTTTGTGTGGCAAGAGTGCTAATTATATTGACCATACTTTCTCTCAATGCTCCTATGTTGTTACTATATGGATGTCTTTAGCAAGTCTTTTTTATGTTTCCCTAAATGTTTCTAATGGTTTTTTGGGCTTATTTAATCAAGCTTGGAACATTAAACTTTCTTCTCAATTGAAAGCTATTTGGCGTACTAGCATTTTTAAAGCGATTCACTGTATTTGGTTCTCTAGAAATCGGGCAATTTTTCATGCTGATTTCACTCCAATTTATGTTTCGATTTCCAAAATTTGCAAAGCTATTTCTTCAGCTACATTCTTCAAGCAAGGTTATATGAGCAACTCGCAATTAGGCCTTATTATTCTTTGGCGTCTTCGAGTGTCAGGGATTGTGCAACGTCCTTCTTTCATCTTTGGAGTTTGGTGGATTCTTCCTTCCTTTGGTTGGTTAAAGTTAAATACTGATGGAGCTACTAGAGGTGTTCCGGGGTTAGCAGGTGTAGGTGGGATATTCCACAATCATCTTGGTCTTTCTGTTACATGTTTTGTTGCTCCTTTGGGTGTCAAATTTGCCTATGAAGCTGAGATTGGTGCTATGATCATTGCCATTCAGAAAGCTTATGAATTGCAGCCTTTGTGTCTTTGGATTGAGTATGATAATTTATATATGGTGAATTTTTTAAAGCTAGAGATCCTAGAGTGCCTTGGTCTCTTCAAAATCAATGGCAACATTGTCTCAATCTTCTTTCTTTTATGCAAGTTCACATTAGTCATATCTACGGCGAAGGAAATTGTGTCGCAGACAAGCTCTCCACCTTGGGAATCACGTTAAGGAATATTACTTGGTGGTCTACCCATCCTTTTGCTTGTAATGAGTTAATAATTAGAGATATATTAGGCAAAGAGAATATTAGATTCTCTGCTTAATTGTTTGTCTTGACTGGTTTCTTTGTATTCCTTTTCTATTTATGAATAAGGCTAGTTTGATTATGATGATGGTGCTATTGAGATACCAACCTAGTTGGGATCTCTTGGTGCACCCTTAAAATCATCTAGTCTAATTTTTATAAAAAAATATATATAATATATAAATAGAAAAAATAATAAAAAAATTAAATCTATAAAAAAATTTGTCTAGGGCCTTAAATAGCCTTAAGCCGGCCCAGGATTAGCTTCTCCTTTTTCAGGCCTATTGATTCTGGGAATTATTTTCTTGAGAAGCTATGCGATTTTGCTGCGGAAATGAATAAGGGAATTAGCATTGTGGACGAGAGAAATGGCCATTGTATAAGGGATTTTGGGAGGATTAAAGAGCTGAAGATGACGGGCTCTTCTTGTGAATTGAATGCATGAGATAACAATAGAGAATAGGCGAAAGTACAATTTTCTACCCTGTGGTTTCACATTTTTCCAAAGATGGTTCTGAGGTTTTTTTTTTTTGACATTTTACTACCCTGAGTTTTTTTCTGTTAACACATTAAGGAAAAAGTCAGTAACGTCGTTACATCTGCTGGCATGGCTTCTAGCCCCCTAAAAAAAAGGAAAAAGTACAATTTTGTACTCTGTGGTTTAAGGTTTTGACATAGATGGTCCTGTGTTGTTGTTTTTTGTGACATTTTACTACCTTCAGTGTATAAATTTGGGGATATATTCTTCTTCTCTTGCTTTGCTTTCTTTCTTCCAGTCAACCACTGGCTGCTATATCTCCACCACAAGCCATCACCACAGCCAGAAGCCGCTGCTGAGTCCTCGCCGTCATCTCCGCCAACCAAAGCTTTTCCACTGCCAGCCGTCCATCGGGCGAAGGAGCTGGGAGCATAGGAGATCACGAGGTTGCCACAAAGGAGCTAACATCGCACGAAGGAGCTGGCATGGGGTAACTTCTCTGGTTGAGGTAGAAATTTGGGGCCATTACTTTGGGCCAAATTCAGTTAAAGATTTTCTTATAAACCTCTCCTCCTCCCCACTATTTGAGCCACGTTGTTCCTAAAAAAATTAATTAATTTTTTTTTGACATAAATCATATGTTGGATGCCACAACAGCACACTGGAAGCCATGTTAGCATGCCACATCAGCAGATGTAATAGTGTTACTAACTTTTTCCTTTATATGTTAATGGACATACACTTAATGTAGTAAAGTGTCAAAAAAAAAAATAACACAGTCAAAATCTCAAACCATAAGATACAAAATTGTACTTTTTCCTTTTGTCTTTTGGAGTTGAATGCCACGTCAGCAGGTATAACGGCGTTACTGACTTTTTTCTTAATGTGTTAACGGACATAAACTCAACTTAGTAAAGTGTCACAAAAAATAACATAAAACCATCTGTATCAAAACCTCAAATCACATGGTAGAAAATTATACTTTTCCCTAAAAAAAATTATAGAAATCACTCTATTTGACCTAAATATTTTCAAAAATACTATTAGTCAGTTAGTCATTTTCACTTATACTGTGTTTTCTTTCAAGTTTACCTTTTTTTGCATTTTTCTTTTCAAATTTGCGCTGAACATGGTTTATTACCTGCAACCCTTAGTGTAGTATTTCCAAAGGCATGGACATGGAAGTCATGAAGCCCAGACTTCAGATAAAAAATTTTGGCCCATACCAATTTGATATATTATTTTCATTTTTTTTGAAAAAATAGAATTTTTAATTTTTTTAGAGGAAAGAATTTATTTATTTATTTTTCTTTTTTATTCGTAATGTTGTTTCTTTTTTAGTTATTTTTTCTCTCTCATTATTTTTTATTTTTCTATATCTCAGTTTTTTTTCTTTTTGGAAAAATTACAA
>CATIWM010330537.1:0-14250 GCA_949671775.1 Mallotus repandus | reverse complement strand
AAATTGAATTAGATTTAAGTGAATAGAATTAAGGGTGCTTGTTAATTATTTTATTTGTTTGTTAATTAATTTGATCTTTAGGCCCATAATTAATTAAAATTAGGTTAGAAATCATACTATGTGTATTTGATTGTTATTTGCTTTTTTTATTATTTTGGGCCCCAAGCCCACGCTTAGGTTAATTCATTAATTAGTAGACTTTAAAATTGTTTTAGGTTTTAATTAACTTTAAAATTAATTTAGGCCCATTTAGGTTAAATTAGACTTAGGCCCATTTTATTTAATAAAATAAATTTAGACTTCGCTCAGTCCATTGATTTAGCATTTCTAAAATAAATAGATTTAAGATCATTTCATTTAAATTAAAATAAGTAGATTTAGGCCAATTAAATTAAATCTATTTTTCTTTTAAAATTTGGTAGACTAAGGCCCACTTTTTAGAATTAAAATTTGATAGACTTAAGCTCATTAATTAATTAAAATGTAGGATCACTCTTAGTTCCATTTTCACTTTGTAAATAAAAATGTAGAATTAACTAACTTAAAATTAAAATCAATGTAGTTTAGATTTAGGGACGTTGCGCTTTGAATGCATTTTTTATGTGCTTTTTCATGGATTGGTTGCCTTAGGATTAGACGGATGTTCAATTAGGGTTTAATGAAATTGTATGTAATTAGGGAATAAGATAGTAATTCATAAACTAATTTTAAAGAACACGAGACTAAAAGAAGTTGGTATTCTGTTCCCAGAATTTCCTAGTTTCGGTGCTAACTCTCATTTATAAAATCGAGTTACCACCACCTTCAATTTGTCCTAGTTATTACCCTTGGTGGCGACTCGTCATCTCCACACTATGTCTTTGTGATATAGTAGTGTGTTCCCTGGAGCCCTCAAATAGTGTCGCGGTTGCTAAAATCTTTGACGCATGCTAAACCCCGTCATCTACAGTGGCGACTCCACTGGGGATAAGAGATACTGATTCTACTTGTGTTCTTTAGAATTATTTTATTAATTATTATTTTATTCTTGCATGTCCCTACTAGCCGATGGCGTTGGTTTATAGTCCTTTGATTCCACTAGCTTCCTGGGATTGTAGATTGGCTAACCATCACTCTTAACCTTAACTCAGTTTAAGAGAGATTATTGGACTTATCTGACCAGAGTCTGTAACCCAAGTCCTAAAGGGGGGTAGTCTTCTCTCGAGTTTACAAAGGATGTCGGGCCCCTCTGACCTTGGCCTGTAACTTAAGTTTTAAAGGAGGACATCTTGCTAAGAGGACCTTAACTTTTCTACCAGACTCAGCACATGTAGTGGCCTAGTAACTTCCCTTAGGATTACCCAACTTGCTTATGTATGTTGCCTTGAGGTATTTCTATTTATAAAAGCCCAAGCCCATACTTTAAAAAGCCCATTTGGGCTAATAAAGATTAGGCTATACTTTTATACCTAAAAATGTTGTTTCTATGCTTTTATTGCTTTGAGAGATTTGGCATGCGCGTCGGTTCTTGATATCCCTTGTTGATATTAAAGGCCAAGACCAAAAATCCTAGAAAAGAGACTCGCCATTGAATACTTGTGTGGGAGAAATAAGGTTGGAAGGATGTATGTTATAAACTTGACTTGTTACCTATTACTTGCTACTTATTGCATAGCACGAGCATCATGCAGACATGCATACATATAGTTCATGCATCATACTAACATCTTATTTTGCAGCCATTATAGATTCATCCGAGTCATCCTTTATTTGGAAACACAAAGGTGACAAACTAGAGAGAACCACTTCGAGTTCAAGTTCAGTAGCTAAAGAGATTCTTAGCAGGACCTAGAAGCATCACCAATGCCAACTCTAATTAGGCAAATAAAAGAAATGAAACAATAGGGAGGAAACTGGACCTTAGAGGATATTAAAGGAGCACTGATTGAAGACATAAGAGAAATGATACAAGATGAACTAAGACAAGCCCTAGCTGGATTAATGCCACCACCTGCACCTGCACCTGCTGCTGTTGTTCCACCCGTTATGGAAAATCCACCTGCTAATAATAATAATGATGGGGGGCAACCATTAAATGTTGCTAGGAATATGTCTGCTGTAGACATGAAAGTTGAAGATGTAGAAAACTACATGGTTGAGAAGACTGAGAAATAATCATTTAAGTTGGTTCAGGAACTTGAGTCCAATCAAATGTAAGCATTGGCACAAAAAATGGCTAAAGTGGAGGAACTAAAAAGAGGGAAAGGAATTGGGTAATCATTTGATTTTGATGACATGATGAAAATCGAAGGAGATAAGCTACTGGACAAGTTTAAAATGCCTCAGCTTTAGAGTTTGATAGTACTGGAGATCCAAGGATACACCTTAGCCAATACACTACAACTCTGAGTACCACTAAAGCCCCATTATCAGTGTTCACTAAGCTATTTGTACTGTCCTTAGAGGGAATAGCCATGAATTGGTATCATGGGTTAGAGAAATCAGTCCGGGCTAATTGGAGAGAGCTATGTGCTGCTTTCTCAAAGTAGTATGACCATAACACCAAGTTAGAGCTATCTATCAGGGATTTGGAATTGACAAAGCAAAAAACCAATGAATCTTTTTCAGACTTTTTAACTAGATTCATGAACAAGGCATGATTAATGAAAAATAAATTGGCTAAAAAAGATCAAGTTAGGATGATTGTCCATAATGTGTCACATTATTTGGTTAAAAGGTTGCAAATGATGAACCCTAAATATTTTGTAGACCTCTATGATAATGGATTATAAGCTGAGGAGATGGAGAATGAAAAGAAGAAAACTATTAGAAGCACTGGGATAAGAAACTACCAAACTAGGGGCACTCAGCAAGGAAACACTAGTCGAGCTGTGGAAGTGCATGTTGTCCAATAACCAAGGAGATTCTCAAACTTTACCCAACATTTGTCAAAGGTCCTAGAGTGTCTAATGCAAAAGGGTTTACTTCAACCTTTACCTAATCCAAACCCACCAAACCCAAACACCCTAGGCTATAACCCAAACAATTACTACAAATTTTATCAAGTTGTTGGCCATTCCACAGATAGTTGCATCCACCTCAAACATGAAATCCAAAACCTTATAGACTCTAGAAAAATCACAGACCTTGAAAACCTGAACACCATAAATAATCCTTTCCCAAACTATTGAAATGTTCCACCCTTAACCATTATGATGATTAATTCAGGAGTTAGCAAGGAAGAAGTGCTAAACTCCTTTGAGGACCTAGACCTTTAAACCAATGGAAAATCTCTAAGAGCAGTGGAAGATTTGTTAGGATAGTCCTCAGGCAAGTTTGACTAAAAGGTGTTTTACACTAAACCAGCTTCTTTTGACATACCCATTGAGTCAGCCATTCCCGGAGGATGGGGTGAAGAGTTTGATAATGAGGATTCACCAAATGAAAAGGCTATAGAACCTTTGACGCCTGAACAGCCACAAAAGAGACTTGAAGATTTGTTGGGCCAGCCTTCTGGTAAATTTTACTATAAAGTGTTATACTCTAAATCGCCCTCTTTTGACATACCCATTGAGTCAGCCATGCCCAAAAGATGGGGTGAAGAGTTTGATGATGAGGATTTATCAAATGAAAAGGTTATAGAACCTTTGACTCCTGAACAACCACAACAGGGATTTGAAGATTTATTGGGCAAGTTTGATATTGAGAAACTTGGAAAGAGAGAAACATGCACAGTTAAGGTGGGGAAAGATAGGAAGAAAGAATGAACCATGGCCATTAAAATCTACTTTGTCTATTACTTAAAGAAGAAGTACCATGAGACCTAGCATCCTTAGAATAGAAAATAATCATGTTGCTATTTTTCTTCAAATGACTTTCCAAATTTCTTATGAATATTTTGTTTTCATGATCAATGATATGAATTTTGATTTTGGCTTACTTGTGTGATGTGCATCTTGACGACATTATGCATTATGATATTGATATGAATGGTTGATGTAAATTCAATTCAATTAGATTCATACAACATGGGCACAAATGAGAATTCAAAGAACATTCCTATATCACATTATATAACTTTAAAGGGAGAAGAAAAATTTAAGAGAATATAAAAAAAGGAGAGAAAAAATGAAGAGAAAAATAAAGAATGAACAAAGGGCTGGTTAGGCAAAAATTAGCGAAATAAAAGTGAGAGAAAATATTCAGTTAGAAAATCTAAAAAAAAAGAGAAGTTGTATCATGTGATATAATGAATGTTCTCATTTTTGCCCTAATGAATGAATAAAGTTGAATTTGAAATTTGTGTTCAAACATTGTATGCTTGTCTTTATCATATTACATAAGTATCTGATAGGAAAGACAAAACACAATGTAAGCTAGAGAAATCAGAGCTATGAGATCACTATTTTAGTTTTATTTCCTCTTCTTGTCACTCCTTTGTGATTCATTTTGTAAAGTTTAGTGTCCTCTTGTACCTAAAGAATTCAGGTGGCTATATTCCCCAAAGAATACTGATGACCCTAGCGTCACCATCTCTGTAAAAGAAAACTATCAGAAACTGGGGGCAAAATGTAACTTTGGAGGCAAACATGTAAATAGGTTGGGGGCAAAATAATGAGTCTGCATTTAAATACTGAAGATGGAATTCTGAAGTATAAGAGTCAATAAAAGAATTCTGGGGGTAGAAAGAAGTAAACAGTAAGAGCAATGCAAAAAAGAGTTCAATAATCAATTATGGGCTCTAATGTTAGGCCATGGACTCCACATGCTAGCTTAGTCACCTGTCTGTTAAATAATATCAGAAGCTCTAGCATCAGAAGTATCCAATAATCAAATCTATAAGCTGTTGATAAAATGCCTCATTCTCATACTCCAAGTTGTGAGCATAACTCTGCTCCAAACAAATGACCTGTTGGGATCATGCATATCATACATATCATGCATACACTTGCATACATCTGTTGTGAGATACTTATTTTCCATGGAAAAAGACCTTTGGGACAAATTAAGGTTGTGCAAATACTCTGCTACTAACATTCAAAATTGGTGCTGTAAAAGTGTAGGAAAGTAGTCAGAGTTTGGACAATTGAAAATAGGAGGAGTGATGTAAAGCTCAATGGGCCTAGTTAACAAAGAGATATGATTCGCAGAAGCCTCATCCTAGGCAATCTCAAGAGGTTGGATAGAAGGCTCAAGCTCTTCAGACTTAACATCCATCACTATAGCCTCATCTGGAGCATCATCTGGAATATCACCTAAAGCCTCAAAAGAAGAGAACCTATCACTATAAACTGAAGGCAAAAAATGCTCCTGAATGTACCTTTGATAATTATGAGAATGCTCAAGCAAAGATAAATCATTGAATCCATAGAGAGCCTCTCTTAACTCTTGTCTAGTCAGAGTAGAACTCCTAGTCAGAAGGGAATATTTGGAAGAGCAATGATCTTCTTTGTCATAGAATTAACGATAATTACAGAAGGACAGACTCAACCATATGCCATGACCTTAATGACGGAGTATCAAGATCCATGTGGTCAGAGACATCATCACCACAATAAAAATAGGGAAGAGTGCAAAAGAATGACGTTGCATTTTAATAAAACTTCTTTACATGCGAACAGACCAGACTAGCTCATGGTATTTTATGCAGGGAAAAATAAAAGGGAATGAAGAAGGAGAAAGGAACCAATATGATAGTAAGAACATGCAATACCAATCGCTCATCAAAATATCACCTTGTGTGATAAACATCCTAACAAGTGTTCAAAGGAAGTAACAAAACTCTATTCCTTTAGTTTCTGTGATAAAGTACATCCTCAAAAAATAAAAATAAAAACAACAAAAAAGAAAATTTTCAAAAATTCAAAGTAAATTCATCTATTTCATGAGATCATGTGCAAAAAACTTAACTCATGAACTTTGATCTTAAGGGCTCTCTTTCATTAGCCTCACAGAGTTCGAATGTCCAATTAATGATTTTGTGTTGAGAGTTTCTAAACTCTAATCAATCTAATGCTTGCAATGCACCCGAATGAAGGGAAGAACACGCAAAAATAAAATATATGGATTTGCAATATAAATTGCTTGAATTTTAGAGTATCATTTTAGTCTTTGGAATAATAAATGTGCATCTAATCTACTTCGATGCTCGAATGAGTATGAGTATAAAATCCCTTGATAGTATCCATGCTGAGTAATACAAGAAAGGCAGGGGAATATGAAGAGGAGAATTAAAATAAGAGCAAGCACTTCTAACATATTCCAATTCTCAGATATGGGTAAGAGTATCAACGTGAATCTTCTGGTGGTATCCATGCTGAGTAATACAGGAAAGGCTAGGGAATATTAAGAGGAGAATCAAAATAAGAGCAAGCACTTCTAATATATTCCAATGCTCATATATGGGTAAGAGTATCAACGTGAATCTTCTGGCAGTATCCATGCTGAGTAATACAGGAAAGGCGGGGGAATACTAAAAGAGGATCACGACAAAAGCTGCTCTATTTACTCCAATGCACTTTAAGAGTATGAGTATCCGAAGGACCTTTCCAATGGTATCCACGTTGAGTAATATGAGAAAGGCAGGGGAATACTCAGATAAGGAAATAAAGCATAAAAATAACTCAAAGACTGTTTTAATACTAAGAATTCAATCTGTTTATGCTCAATGTCCACAAATTTTATTTAGCAAATTCTCCCTAAATTTAGGTGTGAAAGTTAGCTCTTCACTTGGTAAATAATATACTCTCAGCATAAGATGGTTAACAATACCTCTGACTTTGCGAATTGCAAATAAATGATAGCCATCAAAATTAAAATTAATGAGATTCATTGAATGCACATTATCTTGTGACAAATTGATGAATTTTCTTAATTATAACATACTTTTGTTACAATTATCATGTTAAAACTAACTTCAACTTCAACAAGTCTTCAGGAATTTCAAATCCAGAAGAAGATGCCCAACGTATAGAATAAGCACCAACACTATCACGTCAATTAAGGTCAGCAAACAATGAAGGTAGTTGATCAAAGTTAATCAGTAAGAATTCAAAGTCAATCAGCCAGAAACTTAAAGCAATCAGCAAAAATTCAAAATCAGTTGGCAAAAATTCTAATAAGTTAGCACAAAGAATTCAAGCACTCAAATCAAGCTACCAAGGATAAAAAATCATGAGCAGTTATAGATTGCAGCATCAAAAGTGAGCATTTAAGGATTGCAATAAAATCTAAAAAATTTAACTTCTGCATTTGCATTTTGTTATATGCTACACAGTAGCTATAACATAAACCACAAATTCACTCTGTTATAAGCTAAATGGTAGCTATAACTCAATTTCAAATTCACTTTGTTATATACTACTCAGTAGTTATAACACATTTTCAAAATCACTTCGTTAGACGTCCCACAGGGAATATAGCAAAATTCATCAATCACTTCGCTAGACGTTCCACAGGAAATATAGTGAAACTTTCAAATCACAGTTCATTAGATGTTCCACAGGAACTATAGTGCAATTAGCTAGACACTACACAGTAGTTATAGCACCACTTCGCTAGATGTCGCACAGGGAATATAGCAAAATTTATCACATAACTAGACATCCCACAGGGAATATAACTAATTTCACTTCACTAGATGTCCTATAGGGAATATAGTGCAATCAACTGGACACTACATAGTAGTTATAGCATCACTACTAGACGTTCCACGGGAACTATAGCGCATCTTTAAATCACTTTGCTAGACGTCCCATAGGGAATATAATGAAATTTATCACATAGCTAGACGTCCCATAGGGAATATAGCTAATTTTACTTCATTAGACGTCCCGCAGGGAATATAGTGAAATTAGCTAGATACAACACAATAGTTATAGCATCACTTCGCTAGACGTCCCATAGGGAATATAGCAAAATTTATCACATAGCTAGACATCCCACAGGGAATATAGCTAATTTCACTTCACTAGACGTCCCACAAGGAATATAGTGCAATAAGCTTGATATTACACAGTAGTTATAGCATCACTGCTAGACGTTCCACAGGAACTATAGTGCATCGGATCATCACTTTTTCACTAGACGTCCCACAGGGAATATAGTGCAATTAGTTAGACACTACACGATAGTTATAGCATCACCGCTAGATGTTCCACAGGAACTATAGCACATCTTCAAATCACTTTTTTACTAGACATCCCACATAGATTATAGTGAAATTTGCTTTAGCATTCTGCTCAGTGTTGCACAACAGCATGAAGCACTCATAAAAAATCTACAGTCAATCACAACAAGCAAAAGCTTCACAGAACACAAGTAAGTATCCTTACACCTTAATCTGAAATTGTGTGCTTATCTGCTTTGCCGCAATTTGTCAAGCAAACAGCGATAAAGGAGGGTAACTGTAAGCACCCAATTTATAGATAATTTGAGTTTGGATGCGACAGAGGACCTAATGATAAAAATTGACTGTAAAATTAGATTTATTGGTTTTGAATTAAATTGTAAATTATTTTATTTTAGGACTTATTTTAACTTTTATTACTTTATTTTTTTATTTTTTTAAAAAATAAATTTTCAAAAAAAAAAAGAAAAGAAATTAAAAAAGAAAAAAAGTTAAAAAAGTTAAAATAAAAAAATAAAAAAAATAAAAAAATAAAAAAGGGCCGCATATGGCCCAAATTAAAAGAAAAACGAATTCAATTTTGCAAATTGCAATAAAATGCAAAGTGGCCATAGTTGGCCATTTAATCCTGTTTTCCGTCGGAAATGTAGATTTCCGACAACGTCTCATTTTTTTAATTTAATTTAATTTTACCTTTCATTTATCTTTATATTTTTATTGGTTATTATTTTTATTTTATTTGATAAGTATATTAATAAATATGATTTTTGTTAGATAAATAATAAAATAATTTGTTGTTTATCCTATACCCAACTTAAGGTTATAGAACAATATTTTTCATAAATACCAAAAAAATTTCTTTTCACATGGAGGAGGCTCTCGAGGGTTTCGATTATTTTTCTCTGATTTATGATTTTTAGCTATGAGCCAAAAAAATACAGTTCTCTCTCTTTGATTTTTGTGTACTTTTCTTTAGTTTCTGGCCATAATCACACCCAAATAAATAAAAAATTATAGGCAAACACAACAAAAGTCATAGACTTTCATTAATGGTGACAATCCTTCTGAGGGGAATCAATACTGCATCATTCTCATGCATCTTTTTTCTCTTTTCTTTTCATTTAATTTTATTATTTTATTTAATTTTCTTTATTTTTAATTTTTAATTCATTCTAACCTCCGTTTTTTAATTTTGTTTCATGTTTTTGTGGGGATGAACACATGAATGAATCGAGAAAAACTATGAAGATCCATGGTATGCCATTGATTAAATCCCTGTGAAATTTTATAGTCTTTTTTATTTTTTTATTTTATTTTGTGTTGTTTTTGTATTAATTTTGTTTTATGGGTTGTATTAGTATTTTAATTTAATTTTTAGTAGATTATTGTAATAGCCCTAATAGTGGGAATAGTGAAATCCTATATGTGTGTTATATATTTTATTTTAATTAATTGATTAGTAATTAGGATTTCAATTGGTTAAGTAATTAAAATCAATGGTTATAGAGATAATTAAGGTTTTTTGTTCTTATGGTTCTCCTCTTTTTGCTCATTATTCCATTGACTTCTTATAAAAGTAGTCTCCACACCATCAATAATAGCTTTAGGTAGTTCCCAACCCTTCAAAACAACATCCCAAAGTCTAATGGGATTACTATCTAAATACAAATCCATTTTGAACTTCCAATGAGGGTAATCACTACCATAAAAAAATGGTGTAAGAGATGAGAAATTTAAAGATTCACTCCCTATGATCTTGAATTCTAACAATTAAGTACCTAGAACCAAAGCTCTGATACCAAATGAAAATGCCCTAGAGGGGGTGAATAGGGCTAAAGAAATAAAAATAAGACTTAATGGAGTTTAAAGAAATTCAAAAGAAACTTAAAAAGAGATTAAAAGATAAAGAGATGAACACAAGGTATTTTAGGAGTTCGGATTATAACCAATCCTACATCTCCATCTAAGTTATCCCCAAGTTAGGATTTTCAACCCACTCTAATCTATTCACTTAGATTGAGTTTACAAGAGAGTTTTTCAAGGCTCAACTCAAACCTCTACAACTTGAGTTTTCAAGGCTCACTAAAAACCTTTTCCTAAGTGTTTTCAAGGCTCACACTTAAACCTTACAAAAAGAGTTTTCTTGGCTTACTCTTGAAACTAAAACCAAAGTGTTTCGATGGCTAACTCTTAAACCAATTCCTTTTAAACTTAGTTCCTCACTTTCGTTTTCAATCTAAGAAATAAGAAGAAGAACCTAAACTAGAAGACAAAACCCATACTCAAAGTACGTGTTGAATATAATGAATTTTAGAGGAGCTGTAGAAAAACACACTTGAATTTCTACGAGAGAATTTGTTGAATCACTTATCTTAACCTTTATAAGAGCTCTTCATGTGTGTATTTATAGTTGAGGATGATTTTCTAGCTGTTGGAGAGTATTAAGTTTGTCCTTAACCTCTCCAAGCATCATTGTGATGCTCACTGTCTTGAGAGGAGGTGTCCTGATCGTGAAGGTCAAATATATAGTCATTAGAGCTCTGAACTAGCAACTGCAAAGGCTGTCAAGATGCTCACGGTCTTGACCATGCTCCTCACGGCCATGAGGGTAGACCGTGAGTGGTGTAGAGTTCTATACACTCAACTTTGTATCCAATCCATGCCTGTGACCCTCCTCACAATCATGAGGAGATCGTGGGGGAAAATTCCACCTTTAAATGGCCTTGTTGGACTTCAATTCAAGGCCTATTGATTGTACCCTTGAACCTAACTTATAAACATACTTAAATACAAATGTTAGTAATAAAAATTGATTGTTAAACTCAAAACCAAGGTTGTTTTGAGATTGATTATGACCTTGATCATGCAAAAGGTTAACAAAACCCTAAATATTTTATGGAAGAAGAGTAAAATGAAAAGAATAAAAATTCAAAGAGTATAGTAAATTTGAGTAAAAATTTTCTTTTGGTAAATTAATGAAAACACTTTTTATAAAATAAAAAGTACTATTAAAAATTCTCTTATTTTAAAAGTATATTGGGAATGTTTTGATTATAATATTTCATTTAACTTAAAATAATACCATTTTATTTGTGTACATTTACAATATATTGTCCATCACTTTTTTTAAACTTGTGAAATTGAGATCCCACATTCGTATTCTACTTTAAAAGCTATTCTAACACTTTGAGGAAAAGATATCCAAAAGGAAGAAAACTTAACTCTTCAAGGAAAAGGATATTAAGTTTGTTGACTACTTACATGATCAATCTCTAAGTTTAGACTTTGATAAATAATTTGAATAAACTTATCTTTTCTTTTAAGTTTAATTTAGCCTTAATCATCATTACAAGTGAAAGTGAAAATTTTCAAGGTACTCAAAGCTCCTTTAAGACATCAAAATTTGACTTAAAAAAGCCCCTTGAAGCATGTACAAGTATTAAGGTTCATATGAGACCAAATGTACATCAATTTCAACTTAAAACAAGCCTATGTGTGCCCCTCATGAGCAAGCATCACGATCGAGACCAGCACTCACTAGCTGGAGCCTGAAAGAGGCTTGAGTCCTTAAGGAATTCTGGACCTCTCATGATCTGTCCTCACGACCGTGACCTAATAATGAGAGGGTACAAATTGTGATTGGTCCTCCAGCTTATGACCTTAAGAAGCATGTGAAGACTAAAGTGTCATGGACGCTCACGGCCTGCTCCATGATCATGACCTAATCGTGACACATCTTCAATTAGAGACACAACAATAACATTACTGTCCAATGGCTAGTTTTTTAGGGATCATGGTCGTGACCATGCCCTCACGATTATAAGCATCTGTCTTCTTGCAAAAAACTGAAGTTCATTAAATGAAGCATTGTTGTAATAATACATAATATATTTATATAAATAAACATATATTGCTATTGTTGGCGGGTTATTATTGGTTGTTGGTTGTTGTTTGGTTGCTAAGTGTTGTTGTTGATGTTGGGTTGTTGCCGAGTTATTGTTAAGTTATTATAGAATCATTGATGGGTGTGAACTGATTTAGTTGCTAGCAATTATTCCAGACACTAAAATGGAATTGTTAAATGGATATTTTACATAAAATGTGAGGACCAAATTGGTAATTTTTTAGTTCCTCTTTAGTTGCTCGGTGGAGCTTATACTCTTGCGTAAGAATTGAGATGGACCTAGGTTGAGCTTGTTTTCTCATGGCATCGATATTGAACTAAGCGACTTGACTATGACTATAACTTAGTTGATCATGATCTCTCATAATGACAGTCATTTGAATTTAAGAGTGCCGAAGGGCTAGTAGATTTGAGGTTTATGGTTCTACCATAAACTCCCATTAAAAGGTTTTATTTAATTATTTAATATTATTTTTGTGTAAGATATTTTTATGGTAAAGAGATTTTATCAATTTTGAAAAGTATATTTTTATAAAAATAATTTTTAGCAAAGTAAAGAAATTTTAAATATTTATTTATTTAATGATTGTAATGGTTTTAAATATATATTTTAAAAATCAACATGCATTTCATAACATTAATTCACTTAGTGATGTCTAATTTTCTTCAATTATTTTTTTAGAATTTTCATAGCTAAAGTCTAGTCACTCTTTGCTACGTCGGATTCATTCAATTTCGGCTATATTATGTAGGTTTCATTGATATTGTTATTTTGTACTTGTATTCTATACACCACAGTAGTTCGAATATTTTGATAAGTTGTATCTGTGATTTAATTGGTTTAATTTGAATATTTGTATTATTATGATTTATATGTTGGGATGACTCTATGTTGGATGTTGATTATTATGTTGAGATGAAGCAGTGGTGATTAAAAATTTAACAGTAAGGTGTAATATATTTAAAGTAGGTAAGAATTTTCTATTTGCCAATTATATTGAAAAAAAATTTAACTGTACATTTTTTCATTTTCAAAAAAAAAATCGTAAATTTTTTCTTTTGGCAGATTACCATTTCATCCATCAAAAAATTAAAATACCTTCCTTTAAAACAAAAAAGTCAACAAAAAATTATTTTAGGTTTCATATTATATTAATTTATCTTATATTTTAACGACAATATTTTCTCATTTTAGCTGATGTGTTTAATTATTATAAGTCATAATATTTTAATTAAAAATTAAAATAAACTTTTTTTAACTGCATGAAGAATCATATTCTATTCCTACCAAACTATTATTATAGATTTTATATTACTAACATAATAATGCTTAAACACTATTATACATATCTCTATACTAATATAATAATGAGTTATTTATACTTATAGTCTCTAACTTATTATTCCCTTTTCATTATTGTCTTAAAGAATCAATTGGCACACGAAAACCTTTGAATTTTAATTTTAATAACAGTGATTTTCCATTTGTCGATTTTCGAAGAAATCAACATCAAAATGCTGACATATACAAATAAGGGGATGATGATGTGACAAAATTGTTTTCAATAATAATATAGAGGCCATGCCACATGATTTTTTTTTTTTAATTTATGCAACAAAGTTTGATAAGGGGCACGTGACCTTTGGTTCATTATTGAAAATAATTTTGCTATAAAATCATCCCCTTATTTATCCACGTTAGCATTATGACATTGATTTCATCGGAAATTGACGCATGAAGATCACCGTTACTGAAATTAAAAGTCCGAGATTTTTGTGTGTCCAATTGATTCTTTGAGACAATGATAAAAAGGGGTAATAAGTTAGGAATTGTGAGTGTCAATTTCATTTTCATTGATTATAAAAAATATAGCTAAAATTAGATGGAGAGATATTTTAATAAAAGAAATGAAATATAAGTATCCAAATTGACTTATAATAACCAAATTGAAATTAGTAATTGATCAATTTTCTTAGGATATGACATGTCCACCATCCAACTCTCAAGCCATCGACCAACAATTATTTCTTCAGAAAATTCCACAAATATACATATTTTGGGCTTCAATTTTCATCAAAATGTCATTTTTTCATTAATTACATGAATATTTTTTTATTTTCAAAAGTACATATATTTTAATTTTTTTGTCCTTTTTATATTTTTCTTGTTCCTTCATTAATTTTTATATTTTTTCTCCCCTTTTTTTTATTTTTTTCTTTATTATCCTTATTTTTTAAA
>CATIWM010330524.1:0-17130 GCA_949671775.1 Mallotus repandus | reverse complement strand
AAATTGGGTGCTTACAGTGTTGCTCAGATTTTTTTTACTACTTAATAAGGTTCTTCAAAACATGAACAAAAATAATAACAGCAAGTAATGAACGTGGAAAAAAAAAAAAAGAAAGACCTGCAAGTCCATGAGCAAAGCAATAAACCTTTCCATATTGGCAGCGTCCAGTCATCTCATTTGTTACATAGCTTGTACTTCGTGATCACTGCAGGTTTTGAGCTAGAAAACCCACTTCTATTACCCCCTGAAAATCCTCTAGCTCCGTTGCTCTGATGAATTCTTCCCGCAATTCCTCAAATCTCTCTTATTACTGTCCTCAGGACTTTCATAAAAGCACCTACACTTATTCCCATATGCACTATTCTTCCTAAAATAGAACATTTTGTAGACGCTTGGCGGATTTATATAAATCCCATTACAGTTCCTGCCCTTTCCGTGGTCACTGACTACTGGCTTTTGCAGTTGCACATTAGGTGGTGGGCACTGCCTCACTTCATTTATGCCATGAGCAAAAAAAAACAAAACATTTGTTTCCATACCAACAATGCCCCAAAACTCCACTCAAAAAAAAAAAAAAACAATGCCCAAAACTGAACTTTGTGCACAGATGAGTATTGCAATCGCCACTCATAGGCAGGCCCAGATCAAGTGTATTTGGGGCCTGAGGTAAGTGATCTATTTTTTTGGGCTTTATTTTTTGAGGCCTTGTATACTCTACTTTTTTTGGCACCTTATATATACCCTAATTTTTTAAGCTTTATTTTTTTAGGCCTTATATACTCTAATTTTTGTGTGACCTTATATATACCCTAATTGTTTGAGCCTTATATACTCTAATTTTTTTGGGGCCTTATATACCCTTTTTAGGGCCTTAATTTTTTTGAACCTTATATACCCTATTTTTTTGGGGCCTTAATTTTTTTTGGACCTTATATATATTCTAATTTTTTTGGGGTCTAGGCCTGAGGCAGTGGCCTCATTTGGCTGAAGGCAAAACCGGCCTTGCTCATAGGCATAACATTTTAATTTGTTGCCACATGCATTGTAGGACTTGGATGATAAGTAATTTCACAAGCTTTTGGTGTCGGGTTTATTGCACCGTTAGTACCATAATTTTGCCCTATGTTTCAAAATGGTACCAGATTTTTATTTTTTTTTCTTTTCAGTTATTAAAGTTCTATTTTTTTTCTTTTCAGTACCACAATTTCTATTTTTGCTATAGATTAAAGTACCTCAAACATATTCGATCAGATCAAATTTAGCATACGTGACAGCTGGGGATCTTGTTCACAGCTAATTCAAGTTACACAAGGGAAAGAATAGCCTCATTTAATAGCCAAGTCAGTAGACTTTCCAACTATCTCTTTGAGAATTTAGAATTCATTTAGAAATAAAATAAATTTCTTGACGGAATTAAGGAATTAAACCAAACATAATGTAATTGTCAACTGATTTTGCACAAAACACCAAGATTCATTTTATCCTAAAGGCAAATTGTGTACTACAAATATTGCCTTTAGAAAATTGGAATTTCCTACACACCTTGAAGTAGATTTTTATTTCTATTTTCCCAATAAACTCTTTGAATGGAAGAGTTTTAGATCAAAATTAAGAAAACCCAGATAGTAATAAAGCTAATCATATAATAAATGTCACCAACAACCCTCACTATCCTATGAAGAAAAGCTTATACTGTCTAAATGGAAATGCTGAAATTAGAACGTACTAAAGCACAAAACACCAAAGATTCAACAATCTTAAGAAACCCATATATCAACATCTTAAAGAAACATCTCTATAAGTGACGTTACCAGTAAACAAAACAATTGTGAATGAGAAAGAGGGCTTCACAAAAAGTCTTTACAACTTTAGTGAACGTGGAAAATTGGGGAGAAATCAACCCATGTGGCTCAAATGTCAAGTGCCTGTTGAAGAATGATAAAAAATAAAAGATGGGTGTTATCCCATATTGAAAAGAAGAGAAGGAAGAGGGTTAGTTGGTTTTGGCAAAAATTTGCTGATCCCACATTATTTTGTTGTGAGAATGAGAGGAGTCTTTAAGGTTATAAATAGACTCCTCCCCCTCTTGGTTAAAATGTGTCAATCCCCACTTGTATTTGGTGTACTATTGAAAGCTATTAGCTATACTAGTAGAGAATTTATGGGAAATTCTTTTGAGTGTACTTGAGCTTTTTGGGTATGTGAGAGAGTTAAATATTTTGTAGTGTGGTTGTAATAATTTCCCAATATTTTCTCTTGGTTGTCTTTTGACAATGTCCGAGTTTTTCTCCATTTTGGAGTTTCCACATTAAATTATTGTGTATTGCTCTGTCTTATTTTTCAAGTATTTTTGTTCAAGTTGTGATCTAGTGTGGTGAAGGGATTTGTTGGATTGTAAGGGGCTTATTTTCCCCAACAATGCCAACCTTCGAGGATGAAGCTAAAACCCCCTCAGGAAACCTATAATCGCTAAAAAAATGACGAGACTAGCATCCTCAACTACAAAAGTAGCCTTGTTACAAAACTTCTTTATCTAATTGAATGATAATATTTTATTTAAAACATATGAAACTTACATCTTATTTCTAGAAATTTGATATGTATGCATGGCAATTAAACTTAGGAGATATAGGATTTCATTTTGCGTTCATGTGATCATATATATATATAGGCAACAAATACAATAAAAATAAAATTGGATTAAAATAAACGTATAATAAAAGATAAAATCAAAGCTTACTACATGAAATTTCTTCTATTTAGTAGATTGATCATGACAAACATTTATCCTTTACAAATAAAATATAACTAAATTAAAGAAGCTTAATTAATTCATTTTTTTTATCTAATTAGGGTCATAAAGATGATTTCCACAACGACATTTCCATCTAATATGATAATAATGTTCTTCTTCTTTAGGGTTTGTTGCACAAATGGTACCATAACTTTGACCCATGGTACCAGATTTTTAATTTTTTTTCTTTTTGGTCCCTTAATTTCAATTTTTTTCATATTATAGTCCCTTAATGATTTTTGATCAAATTTAGCATACGTGGCAGCTGAATAAGTATATTTTTTGTATATTCGCCATGTAAGCATCCAATTAAGCAGCCCAATCATCTTGTGGACTCCATAAAATAAAATTTGCTAAAATTTTATTTTATGGGGCCCACAAAAGAAAATTCGTTCTGTGGGGCCAACAAGATAATTAGGCTATTTAATGGGATGTTTACATGATGAATATACTAAAAATATGTTTATTCCGGCTGTCATGTATGCTAAGTTTCATCGAATATGTTTGAGGTATTCTAATCTGAAGCAAAAATAGAAATTATAGTATTAAAAAGAAAAAAATAGAACTTTAGTACTTGAAAAGAAAAAATTAAAAATCTGGTACCATTTTGAAACATGGGCAAAATTATGGTACCGTTTGTGTAATAAACCCTCTTCTTTAAGATAAGAATTTGGAGGCTGAGTCACTAAAACTGGTTTGCATGGAAAGCAACCTTTGCATCTATACACGTAGCATGGAGGTCCTCTTGAAAACTTTGCACTATCTGTTAACAGCCTAAACAAAAAATGAAAACGAATTATTAATAAAAGAAAACCAAGGGAAACTTTAGCAGTATATTTATATATATAAATTATACCTATTGCAGAAGCTTGGAGCAGTAGCAAGCTCAATATTGGGATTGAGGGTTCCAATCCCTTTGCCTTAGCTTCAACTTCCATTAGACACCAAATCAACATATGAAAAAGAGAAAAAAACTAGGTAAAGGGGGGTTGGTATGCCCAAGCCCCCTCTGATGATTAAGTCAGCTTGTGTCCCAAGTGGATAGCTCAGACAGGAAAAATAATGACTGAATGGAGATGAAATATTGTAAATGATTTTATAAAGAATGACGGTAGATCCAGAATAAGATGAAGAGAAGAAAAAGAAAAAGAAGAATGGAAGAAGAAGAAGATCCCATGGTCTTGGAGGGCAATATTTATATAGCATAGGTAGGTGAAGAGTAGTGAAAAGTGGAGAGATCTAATCGGTGGTGAGTACCTGATAGCACAATACAAATTCAGAGCTAATCATGTCTATTTCCTAGACAGTTGTGGCTGGTAGATGAACAGTGACTAATGGGTGGTGGCATTTAATGCTTATTAGGAAGGAAGGGTTGTACATTCCTACGTAGATATTCTCAAGTAGGAACTTTCCCAAGTATATAGGTCTTATTCATACACTCCCAAGTAGCCACTAATGGGAATCCTTATTCAGGTTTCTTTATATGGATATTTCCTGCATATATTTCTTATATAAGTAATTGGCTTTTGTGCATGGATGCTCTGTTTGGGTATCAAGTCCTAGTAGGAGATTCCACCTAGTGATGTTTAACTTTGACTTGATTCTTGAAGGATGAAAAGTCAATGACTTGAAACTAATCTAATATGGTGCATAAAGCAAATCTACTTTCCACGTGTCGGGTGTCCATTGGAGGTATATTTTTTTATTTTTTGTGTATCATCAAGGATCATAGCAACCTTTCTCACTGATGTAGCCATTGATGGGGAGGAAAGAAATTAATAAAGATAGAATAAATAATGTTTTTATTTTTATTTTGGGGTTGCTTGTGTTCTCATGCACTACAACTTGACTGGGTTTTTTTATACGTAGAGTCAAACTATACAATAGGAAATTACATCGATTATAGATTCTTTATATGAATTAAGGCTTCATATAGGAATTTATTTGAATTATTTCCTACTCATGAATTTTTTTTGTATATTTTTTTATTTTTATTTTTTTGGAAAATTCTTAGTCAGGCATCAGATGTTGCACCAGGACATCCCAGCTAGGTTGGCACCTCCCTAGCATCGACATCACATGCCAAAACTAAGATTATTATTAAAGAAAAAGGAAGATACAAATAAGTTTATGCAACCACAAGGGCAATAACAAAGAAGAAAACAAGAAAGGACTAACTAAATCTATAGGCAAGAAAGCCCATTGCATCTTGACGAGTCAAGTGATCACAACAAATATGATACGTAGGCCACTAAAATTCTGTTGTGAAGGAGACCACCATGTTTGCCAACTTATCAACAACTATGTTAGCTTCTCGAAAAACATGGCTAATGTGAAATTGAATTGACCAAAGAGAGTGGAGGCACCGATGCCATTGACTTTGCAAATGCCAAGGGACATCAGTACACTGCAACTGCACTAAGCGGACCATAAAGGAAGAATCACACTTGATCCAAAGGGGGGAAAACCTGTGCTGCATTGCAAATTTTACTGCCAACATGACATCAGATAATTCTCCTTTAAAAGTGTATGTGATACGCAAAGGAGCAGCGAAAGAGCCTAAGACAACACCATCATGAACCCTGAAAATGCCTCCGATGCCAGCCTGACCGAGGCAACCTTTAACAGAACCGTCTATATATGGGTGGCCACAGGCCGGTTTGGACCCTGAACCGGCCCATTTTTGAACCAGCCTGGAACCGAGCCAAACTAGAACATAAATTGTCCTATTTTTCGTTATGGGTCGGTTCAAATTTTTTTGAACCGTGAACCAGCGGTTCAACGGTTTCAAACTGAATTTTAAAATATATATATGTATTGTTAGATTTTTTTTTTGAGTCACAATCATTTAATTTTATTTTTATATATAACCGATTATTTAATGAAAAGATTAGAGATAAATATAGATAAAATAATTTTGATAAAATAAAGATTATAAATTATTTGTAGAAAATAGAAATTTATATATAATCAAGTGTCAATATGACAATATCAATATCAACATCAATATGACATTCAATCAAAATCAAATGTTTATAACTATAAGGTAATTAGTAATATATTAAAACTTATATATATATATATATAAGGGCCAATGAAGGCCCGTTGCAGTGGTGGCCATTGACCATTGCAAATTTTCAAGAAAAATTTGGTGACCGTTGGTTGGCCACAACGGTCAATTTTTTTTATTTTTTTAATTAAATTATATATAAATAAATAATACAAAATGACTAAATTGACCCTAATAACATTTATATTTTTAGAATAATATGGTTATTTTAAGATAATTTTTTTCTATAAATTCCTTCCCTCCACTCACAATTTTTTTCACAATTATTCACATACATACATATTCATTTTCTCTCAATTTTCATTTTCAATCTTCTGTTATAATCTTATTATTATTATTATTATTACTCTCTAATTATTATTATTATTATTATTACTCTCTAATTATTATTATTGTTGTTGTTGTTGTTGTTGTTGTTGTTATTGTTGTTGTTGTTATTATTATTATTATTATTATCACTACTACTACTACTACTACTACTCTCTAATTATTATTATTATTATTTCTTCAATTTTTTTTTGAATTTTTTTTATTTTCTCCATAAATCAAATGGCTTCAAATAGAAGAAGAAGTGAATTTGAGAATCAACCATCTATTGTTGATTTGGACAATATGATGGATCATTTAGAAGAAGAATTTCTGGACACCGAAGCAAATTTGGTGGAAGAAATCGGCACCAATATATCTAAGAGCAAATGCAACCCTTAAAATCACAAATCATAGGTGGAGGTTGAGGACGAGGATGATCCAATATTTTTCAAGTACATTTCAAGAAAACTCAACAACAAAATGGCTTGTATGAAGTAAGTTGTAACTATTGCCAAAAAAATACCCATACCAAGCTGGAGGTGGGTACAGAACACTTCGACGACATTTAACTACTAAGCATCCAAACCAAATTGGAGTGGAAAAACAACAAACGCAAATTTCCGAATACACAGGTTCTTCTTCTACTCCATCTTAATTATTTAAATATTCGGATGAAAATAATAAAGTTGAGTTAGCTAAAATGATTTCTATGGAACATTTATCCTTTAATTTTGGTGAGAAAGTAGGATTTGTTAATTATTGTGAAAATGCATTAAATCCATGTGCGAAAAGTATACCTAGAAATACTTTAAAACATACTCTTTATAAATTATTTTCAGAAGAAAAAAAGAATTACATAAAATATTTTTAAATTTGGATGGACGTGTATCAATTTGTTTCGATATATGAAGTGATAATTGACAAAAGCACTCATATATGGGAATAACTTGCCATTGGATTGACAATGAATGACAAATATAAAAAAGAATTACTGCATTTCGAGTTTTTGATGACCAGCATACCACCGAAAATATTTTTAGAATTATTTAAAATATTTTACAAGAATATAGTTTGATAAAAAAAATTTTCTATAGGTTTTGATAATGCGGTTGCAAATACTGCATCTATAGTTAAACTCAAAAATATTTGTCAACCAAATATTGGTGGAAAATTTTTTCATATTAGATGTGTTTGCCATGTTTAAATTTATGTGTACAAGATGGTTTAAGGTCATTGGATGCATGTTTACAACCAATAAAAAAAACAATTTCATTTTTGTGGACACATCCACAAGTAATGAAAATGTGGGCAAGATTTTGTCGAGAAAATGGAAAAAAACCAAAAAGATTTCCAAGAGATGTTCCGACTCGTTGGAATTCAACATATGAATTATTAAATGAGTCTTTTTCATATAAAGAATTATTGTGTAGGTTTATGAATGATAATGTTTCACAATTTATTTTATTTCCTCAAAATTGGAAAGTTTGTCAAAAAAAATTTGATCGTTTAAAATTTTTTACTGATGCAACATACACATTAAGTGGAGTTTACTACCCAACATCTCATTTATTATTAACTGAATGTATTAATATTGCTGATTATATGCATGAGAATGAGACAGACTTAGTTTTAAGAGAATCAATATTATTAATGAAAAATAAATGGTTAAATTATTTTTAAACGATTCCACTAATTAATCTAGTTGCATGCGTTTTTGATCCAAGAATTAAATTAGATGGTTTAGCCGATTATTAAAGTATTTATTATGGATGTTTAAATATTAATGAATTTGGTATTGATATTGATAATATTATTAATGATGTTAGAAAACTTTTAGGAGAATTATTTAATGATTATAAAATGTAATATGGTGATGTTTCATCTTCTTCTCAACCTACATGTCAAGTTCAAAGTGTTGAAACGGGTAAACTTAGTATGGGAGATCGTATATTACTTGAACGACAGAAAAAACTCTGAGGATTAACTGGAGCACCTAAACTTAACATTTATCTAACGACTTTTTTGAGTTTGGTGACAGCAAAACAGGTAAAGAATTTTCAGTTCTTGAATGGTGGAGTCGACATCAAAATACATACCCAATATTGGCCAAAATTGCTAAATAAATTTTAGCATGTCCTGTCTCAACAATTGTTGTTAAGCAAGCTTTTAGTACGGGAGGAAATATTTTGGATGAAACGCGCTCAATCATGACTTCCAAATCACTTAAAGGTCAAACATGTGTTGATGATTGGACAAGAGTGGCTATACAGGATCAAGAAATTAAGAGGGATGATGATGACGATGAATTTGTAGAGATGACAACAACCGGAATTGAGGAATTTGCAACTTCCGGTATTGGTAGTGACTAAATTAGTAAGGTAAAGGGGTATCAAATTTTTTTTTCAAAGTTAAAAGAACTACGTTGACTTTGATTCTTCTAAACCCCAAGAGGATACGTAGGCAACTTAATTTTTGTTAAGAAAATTAAGTTCAAGCCCTTTAATTTTTTCTATTATTTTCATTGTTAATTTTAACTCATTTATTATTTAAAATTTATTCACTTCAATTTTTAATTGCATTAGTGTTTTTACTTAATTGAAATTATTGTACAAATTATTATAATATTTTAAATTATTTAAATATAATTACAAAATTAAAAAATAATAAAAATTTAAGAACTGAAATCTGGTTCAGAACCGGAATTAGAATTGGTCGGTTCTGAATTGGCCCTAAACCGTCCTGTATACAGTTCAAGTTCAGTTCAATAAATCTTCAAACCGAAACCGTCCGATTCTGAACCGTGGCCACCCTTACGTCTGTATAAACTTTAAACCAATGATGTGGAGGAGGGATTCATCGTTTTTCTCGGAGGACAAAAGCAGGCTTTGGAAGTCCACTAACCCGAAAGCGATGAAGGATCAACAAATCACACTAAGAATTCTGCATGTGGCCAATGTTAAAAACTTCTACCTCCTTGATAAACTTGCAAAGATACCGAATAGAAGAATTAATGGGAATAAAAGTGCCTTGAAAATGGGTGTGATTCTATGTGCGCTATAGAAGCTAGAATGTAGACATAACACCAATATGCCAAAGAGCAGCTATTTGGGATGAAAAAGAAACCGATGTAGTTGCTTTATAAACATCTAGAGGTGATCCAACAACCTGGAATTGTATTTGGAAAAGGTCTTGCAAAGCTGACCAAAGTGTTGAAGTGTAAGGGCAAGAAACTAAAACGTGATCAATAGTCTCCAGATCAGACTGACATAAGTGACATTGAGACGCCATCTGATAGCTTTTTTATTGAAGAACATCATCTAAGGGTAGGCAATAGTGAAGAGCCTGCCAGTATAAAAAAGATCTACCTGGGGGAAGGTAGTGCCTCTATAGTTGACGAACCCAGGCCACTCTGGGAGAGGAAAAGCAAAAAAAAAAAAAAAAAAAAAAAAAAAATCATAAGCACACCTACTAGAAAAAACACTATTAGAGGGAAACCTCCAAATAAAATGGTCAAGATTATCAGCTGAAAAGATTACCTGATTAGGATCATGCAGTACATTTGGAAAACCCGCAGTGAAATCTTCAGAAACATGCCATAAACCATGCCATTAATAATTAGAAATAGAAGCAGTCAGAAACTTCTGAATTGACATAGGAATACCAATCTTAGCTGCAATAGAATATCCCATCAAGTTGGAAGTCCAAAAATTTAAATTGGATGAAAGGGAGTGCAACCATTGGGAAGTATCTTATAAGTCACTGTAAATACCCCGAATAGAAGGCCAAACCAAAGAGCAAATAAAGGAAACCCTTGGAGCATCGAACCTGAGGTATCTCATGCAAAGAAAGTTATAAATAAAATTATCCATGCAAGAGAATTTCCAAGCAACCCTAGTAAGGAGAGCTTTGTTAAAACAAAAAAGTCTTTTTAAACTAATGCCTCCTTTATCAATAGGCGAACAACAAGTATCCTAAGCAATGGAAACTAACTTTTTAGTGTAAATCGATCCAGTTCATAAAAAAATTGGGATAGCCTTTTCCAAAATCTTTAAAGTAGAACTAGGCCATTTATAAATAGTAAAGTATAGAACAAAGACCCATAGATGGAGGATTTGATTAAAGCAAGACACCCAGTCATAGAGAGAGTGCTACCTTTCCAAGAGTCCATTTTAGCCATGATAAGATCAGCAATCGGTTTAAGCCAACGAGCCTTAGGTGCAACACCAAGATAATTAAAAGGAAAACATCTGGCATGCATGCCCGCTCAAGCCTGAAAAGAAGAAGCTGTGCACAAAGAAACTTTACTGCTCAAAAACATTTTGGACTTGTCCCAATTCACAAGTTGCCCAGATAAAAACCCATACTCCTGAAAAACACTAGCAATCAAATCAATATTGGCTCGAGAAGCTTTGTAAAAAATCAACACATCATTACCATATAGTAAGTGAGATGGACAAACAATGCCATTAGAAATCATAGGAGCCCGAATTAACCAAGGGGGAAAGCTTTCGACTTAAATAATCCTCAGTAATACAAAAGAGTAAAGGAGAAAGAGGATCGCCCTAACGAACTCCACGGGAGACAGAAAAATATCCCAACTGACTACTATTAATGAGCACTGATAATCTGGCAGAGAAAAAATAGACCAAACCAAATCACAAAACTTTGAAGAAAAGCCAAAGTTCAGTAAAACTGCCTGAATGAAGTCCCACTCCATTATGTCAAAAACTTTCCTAATGTCAATTTTCATAGCCATATTACCTCCCCAACAGTTAATATTCATAACATTAAAGCATTCAGAAGCAGCAACAATGCAGTCTTCAATGTGCCTGCTCTTAACAAAACCAAACTGGTTGTCAGAGATAATTTTAGTACCAAACTAGTTCAACAGTTTATTTTTATTTCCCTCATGGCTTTGTTTTAGTACCAATAAACATTTACCATTAGAGATGTATTGAAATTGGTCTATTGGTGGAAAAAAATCAATAGTTTGTGGCATTTTATAATTTTATTTCAACTTTTTAATTTTAATAAAAATATCCCAATTGCATAAAATATTAGCAATTTTAGCACAAAAAGAAATTTGGTCAAAATCAAATGAAGGATGTTGATATGTCAGCTATAAAAGGTCAAATTTACCTATTGTATAATGAAAATGTATCAGAATTTTGCCTGCTAGAACATTGGTCTTAGTGTTTCATACTGTGAGAGGAACTCTGTTCTCTCTTTAGATAGATATAGTTTGAATCGATACATTCTAGGTTTTTTCACTTCTTTGAATCAACTCCTAATACTCCCAATATTGCCTTCTCAACTTCTAAATCCCCTAGATTTTTCACTTTCTTTAAAATCGATTCCCAAATCTCCTCATCTTCGCGATTCACTCTCCCTTTTAGCTAATATTCGAGTTCCATCGGCCTTTGCTTCACCATTAGAATAACATCTAGAAAATATACAATGGAGGATCAAGGCTCAAATGATCAATCAGACGAGGAAGATAGCCTAGCTGGGGTGGGCAAAATTCATAGCAACAAAAGCTACTCTCCCAATCTTCTCAAACTGATCCTTAACCAAAGGAACCTTGAATCTGTTTCTGCAGGGGCCATTTTTAATCTTAAAATGCAAAACATGAAGTCTGCTTTAGAAGCTAGAACTACCTCTTGTAGAAATCAAATAGTTGATGCAAAAATGGGAAGAAGCGACGATCCTCATTCAGCAGAAAGAAAAGCTATCAATTAGTTCGGGAATGGTACTGGTAGTCCTATGGCTCTGACAGACCGTGAGCTCCCCATATCTCTAAGAATGGTGCCTTCAATGGTCATCATAAGGAAAGGATAGCAATTGGGAAAAATAAAAAAGAATCCTAAAGTCTTGACTCTACACTAGAGACGTGCGAAAGCTCTTCTAGGGCTTATTGGGCCATCAGCTTGAGTTCATACCACTATAGGTTGCTTTATGTAGGCCTTGGGCCTTCTATTCTATTTTGTTTTCTTATATTCTCTGATGTATTTAGACTACTTGATTTTGTGTATTTTCTTAATGTCAAGTATCATTGTAAGTGATTGGATCTGTAAGCCATTGATGTACTTTGTGGCATTGGGGGTTCTCCCTTCTTGGTTAGGTTGCTAGCCTTTAATGAACCTGATGTTTCAAAAAAAAAAAATTACCTATTGTATTATAAAATCTATAAGGGTCTATTAATATAAAAAATGAAAATTTTTCATAAATAACCTAAAAAGTTACCTAAACAACAAAAATACCTCATATTTTCATTAATTAACCATATGTCCCAGAGCGAAAAAATAATTACCGGTGTGCCTTTTTTTTTTTATGCTAAATGCAAAAAATAAAACCTCTGTTTCTTGCCCTCTTTCATGTTGTTACTCTCTCTTTTTTGAGTTCTTCATCGTCTACTTTTTTTTGGCGTCATGGCTAAGCGAGGATCTCTACTTGAACTTCGTTCCTTTCCTTTCTACTCCATCGTCATGGGCCTTGTTTATGTGAACAGAAAACTCAAAATCGAAGTCTCAGATCCAGCTCCAGCTTCATGCTGATGCATATGTATGAATTGCTCCATCCTTTTCTTCTTCTTCTTCTTCTTCCTCTAAATTCTCCAGATCAAATTCATCATCTGCCGAGTTGGGTCTTATAACTGATATGCGGTTAGAAAACAAAAAGAAGATGCTGATTGGTGCCACAACAGTAATGATCATTTAAATGGGTAAAAGCATAAGCAACAATAACAACCCTTGCATTCTAAATTGCTTACTTTGCCCACCATTTTAACCCTAGGCCGTGTTGCTGCTGTGCCACTTCTCATTAGTAGTACGTTTCATTTCATTGAGAGATAATTGTGGGTTTTATTTATTAATGTAGAAAATTTGGTGACTTTTGTGCCTTTTGTAGTTTTTCTGTAGAATTGGATATTTGATTTTTGCATTTAATGCTTCCACACTGCAATTCAGGTCACATTATTAATCAATTTGCATTGGTCTCTATGAAATTTCATAACTTTGATGGGTGAGTGAATGGAATTGGAGATGTTATGTTTGTTTTTATGATTTCATTACATTGTTTGTACTAGTTGCATTCCCTTGTTTGTTCATATAAGAAATGGAAATCGAAATGAATAATGTTTTTGTATATGGTAGAATCTTATTTTTCATTGCTCTAATTTATCTTATGTTAGAATAGTGGGAAATTTCAATGACTTTGAGGCATGAAAAACATTATCTTTAAGGTATTAATTGTCCCTACTAGGTTTGCTATAGGGTTGAAGCAATATGCATTTAGGATACAACAAAACCTTGAAATTACAGATAGCAAATTCTGTAAATTCTGAACAGAACTTCTTATTGTTGATTGAATGAAACACTGAGAAAATAGGAGAAGAAAAGGTAATGTTATTTTGCACTTAACTATCCGATAAAGTAGTTTGCAGTTAATAAACAGCCTTTTAAAAGGTTGCTACTGTTAAAAAAAAATAATAGTAAATAATTGATTAACTAACTACAAGACACTTATATTAATTATGCACCAAGTGCCATCATTAGACTATAAATATGTATATATTTTTATATAGTTCAATGTGTTTTTGCCACCTATTTGAAATAAATTTGGTTTTCCTCTATTTTCTCTTAAACCAATAGTTAAGATGTATCCTACAAAATAAGGGACATTAAACTCTCTCACAAAAAATGTGGGATATCCTCTTCATCAACCAATTAATATACAAGCTATATATGACATCTTAATATGAGTGGAATGAATATAATTAGGTAGATAATTGAAGTGGATTGGTTGAATGTGAATTATATTCTATTATGTAGTCAAATTATCATCTCTAGAATTCAATGTTTTCAATTTTTTTTTAAAAGAAAGCATTTTGAAAGCGTTGCATATGTGATGAATTGCCAGAATTATGGTATAATCAATTTATAGAAAAGTATAAAGCTAATAGAGCATACAAACTTCTTTCAATCCCAAGATATTTATAGGGTGGGCTTTCAAGGAAGGGCTTAGCGTTCTTGTTATTTTAGGAGGCATTGAGAGCTGAGAGGCTGCAGCATGAAGTTGGTTTTAAGTGTGCCAGACTTCTGTGCTAGCGTTTTGTACTTTTTTTCTTCAGCGTGTAATATTATAATATAAGAAAAAATTGAAAATCTTTCTCTCTCTCAATCTTTTTGTATGTGCTTGCGTTATGCTTTGTAATAAAAACAAGATTATTTTTTATCAATTGGTCTACAACTGCACTTCCCCACGAAAGAATCTTGAATAAAGCTTGCGTCTTGCTATCTATATTGAATAGGGAAAAAACTGTGCATTGTGACTATTTGATAGCTTGGAATAGATTCTCATGCAGAACAAAAATGGAGCTACACATGGCAACTGAGGCTGGGCATTTTTCCTATTTCCGTCTTCTCTTAATTGTTGTTAAATGCAAAAGAGGGCATGTGCCCAATTTTGGGTATAAATTGACATGACATTTTTTTTGTTTAGTTGGTTACTTTTTTGTTTTATTATTTAATTATTATTATAAATATATAGAAAGTATTCTAAATTGACAAAAATATATATATAATTATTGTATCAGAAATGTAAATAAGCAGAAAGTATTATAAATTATTGTATCAGCTACGTAAAATAAAATGAAAGTATTATAAATTATTGAATCAGAAACGTAAACTACGTGGAAAGTATTTTAAATTGACAAAAATATAAATATAAAATTTTAAGGTACTCGATACAGTTAGAAAGTGGAGTGATAATTTCATTTTTAAAAAAATTTAAAGTGATTGGAATACAAATTCTAAAAGCATGAAATCTAATATATTATTTATTTATTTGTTTACTTTTAGTTTATTTTTCATATATGAAACTATCTCATTATATTTTTCTTTATCTTTAATTGAATATATTATCATCATTATTATTAATGGTTTTATTATAGGTAGTCTCATGTTTACTATGTTAGTGTTTTCATTCATTATTACTGGACTGTAAATTCCAAAGACATTAAATTTAAAATATTTTTTGTACACTTTTGGTTTACTTTTTGTATATGTTTAGTTTTTTTTAATATATTTTACGTTTTTGATACAATGTCCTCATTACAGTATATTTTAGGGAAAATGATATGGTCTATCCTCAACTTTGGACTAATTATCAATCTAAAATCCCACTTTCAAAGTTATTTCAATTCGGTCCTCCAACTTTTCGAGTTGTTTCAATTCTATCCAGACGACAATGAGCGTATGCCAAATCTGACGTGCTCATCTTACATGGCATAAGAACGACTAATGTGGGAAAAAATTGAAACTCACATGATCAATTCTATCCTTAACTTTTCAAGTTATGTTAAATCTATCTAGATGACAATATGAATTATTTGAATCTCAAAATTTCGAATAATTTACTAAATTTCATTAGAATTTTAAATAATTCATATTGAACCTATCTCCATCCCAGGTAGTAGAAATTCAACAAGATAGGACCACTAGCAGTGTAAACACCCGAATTTATTTTAAAAAATATTAATACATATTTTAGAGACTTGCAGTGTTAATAAATATTTTATTAATATTGAGATTTTATTTAGTGGAATTAAATTTGAATTTAATTGAAGATTATTAAGTTTAATTATTTTATTAAATTGATGTTAAAAATATATGGCTAATTTAAAACTTTAATTAAAGTTTAGAGTATATATATATAATTGAAATATTTAGTGTGAGTTGGTGTAATTATTTGTAGTAGATATTTTTAATATAATACATATATGTCTGTACTTTTTGATCTTTTAAATAAATATTATTTTAATGTTATTTATTTACGTTTTGTCTCATATGTTTGTTTTAAAAAAAAAATAAATTTACGTGAAGTGGCAGTATACTACCACTTCTCTTCATTTTCTTCCTTATCACCATTTTCTTTTTCTTTCTTCCTCACGTCAACCACTGCCATCTCCGACCGTCACTGCGCCAGCCACCGTTCGACGACCGGTTAGCTGTAGGTGAAGGCGCCGGCCTCTTCTTCCTCCAGCAAGCTTCTCTTCTTTCTCTTTCCTTCTCATTTTTGGGGTTGGCAAAGGTGGATTCAAGCCACTGTCGCCGGCTTCGGCAAGCTCAGGCCTTAACTCCGGTATCAAAAGCTTCCTCATCCTCTGGGCTACTCAATGCTTTAATTTTTTTAAGGAATTAATCCGGTAAGCCTCTCAAAACTTAATTTTTAGATTATGTGTTCTTGGACTAAATTGTTGGTTTGAGCTTGAATATGATTTTATTAGGTGTTGGTGCTTGAGGATTAATTGATGTAGAGGTTATGAGCTACCTATTGATGATTTTTATTTATTTTTCTGAAATTATTTTGAAATTTATACTATTTCTGGTGATTATTTTCGGTGATCGGAGTCACTGTTCTGGTACCGTTTTGATCTCAGGATGAATATATTTTTAATAAATTCTACTGATTATTTTGAGCAAGTTTCATGAAGAAAGTTTATTAAAATTATGTATAGAGTTTTTATTATAAATTTTTGAAAGTTTATGTGAAAAGTGAATTTTTAGAAAAATTAGTAAATTTTATATTTTAGTTAAAATTATTGTTGATTAATATGTTTTAGACAGTATTTGAGTAATAAATGGTATAAAAATAATTTTTATGAATTATTTCCTATTTTAAGTTAATTATTACTAATTTTTGAAAAATATATGAATAATAAGTTTAATTGTTATTTTAAGCCTAATTGAGTTATTTGCTAATTTTATAATGTATTTAAGTAATTTGAATGATTATTTGAAATAAATGTTAATTAAATTGTAAGATTTGAATTATATATGTTTATTAACGAAAATTTAAATATAAACTAGAATTCTACTATTTATTTAAAAATAAATATATTTTATAATTTATTGTGGAAATAATTTGAATTGTGATATTTAAATGAGATTTTATGATT
>CATIWM010330511.1:0-13755 GCA_949671775.1 Mallotus repandus | reverse complement strand
CCCACCCAAAGGCTGCATACCAAAACAAAAAAATTAAATGATCAAAACCAGCGCAGATAACACTTAGTTTCTTCTGATATAAAAGCCAAAAGAAAAAGTCAACTACACAGGAAATAAATATGATATATATATATATATATATATAGAAAGAGAGAGAGAGAGAGAGAGAGAGAGAGAGAGAGAGAGAGAGAGAGAGTATACCTTTCTATCCCACCCAGCATATTTTACATTATCACTACCAGCAGAAACAGGCTTTTCAGCAGATTTCTCCTCAGTTAAAGGCTCCCACCTACTCTTAGGTCTTCTGCTTGGACTCCTTCTATACTTTGGCAATGAAGCAACAGGAGTTAAAAATTGTGGACTCCTGTAACCAAGAAAACATCACCAAATTACTGACTGAAAAAATAGTGTTTCAATCTTAATACTTGCAAATGTCGTCAGAAACTGGATACAAGAATTCAAGCCACAATGGAGAAGGGGACAGATAAGATAATAAGACATAAGATGCATACTCCTTATCAACAAAATCTGTGTTTGGTATTGGAAAAAGAGGCTCAGTGTCCCAGTCTCGAATGTGAAGTGTACCATCATTAGTTGCCTTAGTAATGACCTGAAAAAACAAAAGAGTTCATAAAAATGGCACCAAAAAATCATTTGGTTACTGACGTGCAAAAAAGAAACCAATGGAAGAGAAAAGAAAGACATTGCTTCAAGAAACAACTCTCAGAAGATGTAGCTTCAAGGTTGAATACATCCCCTATCAAAAGCAATTAAATCCAATTTGGGACAAATTCATTGTTTCATTCATCAAGGTTTGCTAAACATCATTATATTCAGTTTCAAACTTAGGATCATGCCAATGGGAAAAAGGATGAAAGTGAAAAAGGTCAAATCAAGAGACAGTTTCAAAATAAAATTTAAAGTCAAATCAAGACATACGGTTTCAAATTAATTAAAGGTAACCAGAGCAGCTTATAGGTGATACAACTTACCTCCTTCATTGCAGCCTGACAAGCTTTTGTTTGTGGATCATTCTTACACTGATCTCGACAACGTTTCAAAGCCCTTTCAACATAAAAGCGTAGTGAATTTGGGAACATTCCAGGCTGCAAGTAACAAGGAGGATATCAACTTTCATATGAAATCAGTGATCTAGGAAAAGTTAATAATGATATAAGTTAAAAAATAGGGAGTATGCCAAAGAAGCTTCAAATCAAATGACAAGATGTTATCCAAGGATGTCAAACTACTACAGAACGTGCAACTTAATCACAATATAGTTTTAACGAAAATATAAAGATCATGTCAGAGTAGGCTAACCTTAAGGATGGAATCAGCAGTATCATTAGGCAACACTTTGTCATTTGGCTTTGGAATAGAGACAGCAATATAAGCAGGCTTTGCTGCCACAGTGGTTGTAGAACCATCCTTGTCGGTTTTTGACAAACCCAAAGCCAAATTTGACGCAATTCTAGGATTTGTTGGAATCTGTAATTTGCTTACCCTTCGTGTATCTAACGATGGAATTGTTTGTACAGGAGCTTGATAATTCTGGGGCACCTGATGAGTAACAGGATATTGCGAATTAGGACCTTGAGGAAGCGTCTTTTGTTGTTCCTGAAAATTATCATAAGTTTTTGAATCCAAAGATTTTTGAAAGTGCTGTTGCATTGGACTAGCATAATGATTTTGATAACTTGAAGCGCCTTGTTTCCAGTAGCTATCATGAGCAGCAACAGTTGCTGCCCCAACCTGACAAGAAAATCGAAAGAGACAAATTCAGCTGACTCAACCAATTATGAAATATGAATTAAACGAAATGCATTAATGTGTCATCCAAATCCAAATAATGCAGGATATATGATGGTAGCAGGTATAGTCAACTAAGACCATAATTGGCAGAGGCTGATATATGGAAACAAGCCATAAGGTCTCTAATAACTTGTATAACATGTAATGCTGAGGTTACAATATCTTACAGATTTCTAAAATTGAAAGACAAAACATGCACTGGGAATAGCTATCACTAACCAAAAAAAAAAAAAAAAAAAGCCCACATGCTATCATAAGAAAGGGTATATAATGGAATTAACGGTCCAAATTTTAACAGACTTTCCAATCTGCAACAGTTAAGTGCAAATACTATTTGAAGCATAACACTGAATAAAATTTAAACTCTCAATTCTTAGATTACTTATAAAAAAAAATGCCAAAAATTCTTTCTTTAAAGGAAATGTTAAACACCATTAGTAAGCAATTTTCTTATGAAAATTCATTTGGCATCCAGCAACTTCTAAGTCATGGATGAAAGAGATACAAAACCTGCACAGAAGGCAATTCAGATGAAGAGGAATCCGGCCTCAGAGCTTGTGTAAAAGATGAGGGAGGCTGGCTGCTGGAATTCGGATACCCAGCTGTAACAACAGAAGCTGAAGTCCCTTGGTTGGATGTACTAGAAGCAGACAAATGTTCAGTCCCAGGAGCACAAGTTACTTCAGTTTGACTGTAATAATCTGCCCATTGCTTGTAGTGCTGTTGGTAATTTACTGAAGTCGCAGGTGCAGTACCAGAACTATAAGCACTTGTTGTGTCTGAAGCATAATTTGAATACTGCTGAGTTGTATAATTTGCATAATTGCTATCATTCCACAATGTAGACTGATTATTGTATCCGTTACTTGGGTAACCTCCAGATGTCTGATAATCACCAGGATTGTAATAAGTGGCTGAATAACTTGAAGTCCCAGCATAAGATCCTGTATTCTGAAATGTAGAAAGAGGCTGATAAGGAGCACCTGTGTTTTGATATGCTCCTATAGGCTGAGAGTATCCATGGGTAGGCTGCTGCTGCTGAGAGTATGCATGGGTAGGCTGCTGCTGCTGCTGAGAGTATGCATGGTTAGGCTGCTGAGAGTATGCATGGTTAGGCGGCTGCTGAGAATATGAAAGGTTAGGTTGCTGTTGATAGCCATTATAGTAACCTGGATATCCTGTACTCGCATAACCATATGGATCTGTAGCATTTGAGTATGATGCATAGCTACTATAGTCTTGTGAGGAGCTTGCTGCTGCCAAGGTTGATGAATTAGGAAGAGATGTTGTATCTAGGCTGTGTTGAACATTCCTTGTGGGTGGCTCTGCGGGTTGATCATGATGAAAAGTGGAATTCAAGGGAGTCCCATTCTCTGCAGAACGGTTCTCTACCCTATGCATGGTCCATGAAGCAGCTTCAGGTCCAGTGGTTGAAGGATAATATGATGAAGCATGTGGTTGACTTGCATCAACAGTATATCGAGTCTAAAAAAGAGAAGTTAAAAATAGATGTTAATGTTGAATTGACAGCAGAAGCCAACGGAAATTTTAAAATAATCAAATTAAAACTTGACTACAGACGCAAGGAAATCTGTAAATGTATTAAAAAATGAAAAAATATATGGAGTGATGTATAAGTGGCAATTAATTGTAGCAAGCATATATATTTTCTGAGGAAACCATCTTAAGCCTGTATATATTGCGATGAATAGTTTCTGATTGCCTTTATAGACAGCATAAATCTAAATTGTAAATTGAAACCATTTAAACTAAACTAGCTAGTAGGTGACTAATGCAATTACATGGTAAAAGAATCAGAATTTATTATTTCAAATCAGCTCCTGTTAAAATTCACAGCATGTATTTCTAGAAGCAATATGTAGATAGTGAATATTAAGTCCCCTCCCACTCTCTTGAATGTGGCACACAGATGCAAGCATTGCAGCAGACAATGCTGCTCATCACTGAGCAGGTTACCACTTGGAGGTTTTGAGCGTTAAATCAGGAAATGCTTGATGAAACTCCCTAGCACTACATGTCATTTTCATTTTGAAAAAAAAAAAAAAAAAAAAAAAGCCTACAAAGACTAAGTCCCTATCTCACATAATGCAAGCTAAAATTTGCAGAGTTAAATTTAAAGAGACAAAAGTTCTCAGCCTTTATAAAGGGCAGGGCAGCTCAAGAACAATTAGAAAATAAAGCAGTCTACACTCCACAACCAAACACAGTTCCTCACATCAGCAATAACAAAACTCCTAATCCATGACCTTTGTCATTCTTGCACCGTCAGACGCAATGACTGATATCTACTCATACATGTGTATATAAAGGGAAGGGAAAACTTCACAATGAAACCAGTACAAGAGAAATTCCGGCAACACGTGGCTAAATTTTAAAAACCCTGGAATATCTTAAAAGTAAACTTTCATAACAGAATCCAAACTATTACACAAATACTGGAAAAAATTTAATGAACCTTATAACTAAAAGGCGAAATACATTTACTCCAAATCGACACAACAACTATATTAATCACTTTAACATCACATTATAGGGCATATATTTAATTAAAAACTTAAAAATTAAGCTAAAAATTCATGAACATTAAACAAAAACATCAAACCGAACCCATTTAAGCCAATAATTATCTACTTTCTATCTAATCACTATTCACAAACAATACAACTAAAACCCTAACTAAACCAAATCCACAAAAGAACAAACTTATTCATAGTAAATAAAAAAAAAAAAAAGAAAAGAAGTAGTTAAGCTCTGAAGCCAAACCTCAAGCGAATTGGAGTCAACTGAAGATATAGTCTGCATATTAACTCCTTGATTCATCACTTCATAAACATATCCTAATTTCACCACAATAGAAACATTTATCAAATTAACATTACAAAAAAAACACAAAAACCCTAATCAAATAAACAAAAATTAAAAACAAAATTACGATTTATGATTACTGACGAACCTTTAATTAAACAAAAACAGCAAAAATTAAAAACTGAAGCAGCTCAAGTACGCGATTGGAGAGATCGAGAAGCGAATAAGAGAGGTAATTATCAAAGAAAAAAAAATTGAGATCACAACAAAAAAAACAAAAAAAATAAATAAGTATTGATTTATGCGTATATGTATATATATATGAAGTATTGTAATGAATTAGTGAAAAGAAAAAAAACAAAAAATTAGAAGAAGAAACAGAAGCAGAATAGAATCGACAGAGAAGAGAAATTGCAGAGGGACGTCAATGTTGGGGTCGTGTTTGGGTCACAGGAAAATGTTTTTGTTCGAGTGTTTTGTTGTTTGCTTGGCGGTAGATGGCGATGATTAATTAATTTTTTGGAAATTCTTTTTTTTTTTTTATTATTTTATTTTTTATATATGTCTTAAGGTGTCTTCCATTAACCTACTTTATTTAAGAAATTTTCTTCAAATTTATGAAAAAATATAAATATTTTATATTATTTTTTTTTGAAGTAAAGTAACATTATTATTTTTTTTGTAAATATAAGAATTAATTTTTTTATAATTTGACAAAATTTTTTAATTAAATTATAACTATGTAAAAAGAAACATACTACTTTTTATGAAAATAATTTTTATAATTATAAAAAGTTCTTTTATAAAAAGGTTATTTGTAAAAAAAATAATAATAATGATTTATAGTGGTTTTGGCAGTTTAATAGTAACATTTGAAACTAGGCAAAATAAACATGACTTTTTTTTTTTTTTACAACTCGAAACATGAAGATAGAATCCGGTGAACGGAGTCTTGCATATCAATCTTCTTTTGGGCAAAGTGTCTATGTTAGCAACACTTAGTGACACCTATGATACGCACCGTTTCACACAATACACTGCATTTTATTAAAGAGGGAAATTAAAACATAAAATATATAGACGTTACCTTCTTCAACGTCTTCATCTTTTTGTTCTTATTTATTTTCTGTTTTGTTCTTCATCTTCATCTGTAAGTTCAATTAGGGTTTAAAATTAAGATGGCTTCAAGCTCAAGATCACACTCAAATAACTAGTATCCTTAACATGAAAGATCATCTCAATCAACCGATGAATATTCAAGCTCAATTCCACGAAAAGAGTGTGGATAATTGCTTGCTGCAAGTGTGCATACATCCCTTATCAGAATCCTGGAAGACGATTCTATCGCTGCTCCATTAGAAAGGTACTGATTTGACAAATTGATGTGTGTTAAAGTTTCAATTTGGAAATTATTTAAGTTATATGCAAATTAGGGTTTCAACTTGTTACTAATTTATTAACTTAAAACGAAGAATTCTGCTTTTGTGAAAGTTATTGAAACTCTTGTTATTTGGTAGCATGATGATTGTGAATACTTTTAGTGGCTTGATGCAAAAATTCCACAACATCAAAAAAATTATTTATGAGATTGAAGGTTGAAAGAGATCGATATGAGGAGACAATGAAAATTCTGTCCAATGTGGAGCTACAAATGTTTGAGAAAGTGAAAATAGCTGAAATGAAAATCAAAGAAAAAATGCACAGTATGCAAAGACTTTGGAGGAGTATGAGGTTTTACATGATAAGACAGAGAGGAAGCTTGACCACTTTTAGAAAAAAGAGACACTGTCCTCTAGAACATATTCTTAAATGTTTAGCCCTTGTAATCCTTCTTCTAGTTGCAATAAACATGTCTGGCACAATTTTTATGCTCAACATATGGAGCCAATTTAAGAATGACATTGATGAGTCCTTACGAAAAAAATATATGTATTTACATTAAGTAAACATCAAGTATCCATTAATGAACATATAAGACAATATGTATTATAATAACTTCACCTTTTGCTGGTCATTAATGAAACTCCACCTAAGTCCATTAGCGATGTGCAACTCTTCCATAACAATTTTAAGAAACTAGGTCTAAAAAAACTCATTTTCTGACTACACTATTGCCCAAACGATGGGGAACATTTGGTTGCTCACATCTTTTGCAACAACTATAAGTCAAACACCTCCTAGAAAAGTCCTAAAAAAAAAATCCATCAAAGCCAATTAATGGCCTACACCCTTTAATAAAACCGTTTCTGAGTGCACTGAAGCTAATGAAGAACCCCTTTAAAGAATTATCATCATCCAGTAAGAAATCAAATATGCCATATGCATCCACTCTCATTAATTCAGCTTTATAGGACCAAACTCTACTATAATGATCAACTATAAATCCTCTTAGCATTTTCAAAGCTTTATATTTAGCTCTATAACATTTTCAATTTTTAACTTGGACACAATTCTTCTCAACAAAGTCATCAGATAAATCCTTAACTAACTAGTTAGGATTTCTTCTAAATCTGTGAATATACGCTTAGGCTATCGAAGTATGTGTTGCTTGCCTATTCTTAAGTTCTCTATTGCATTTGCGCTCACCATGTAGAGTCTTGATAGTAACAGTCTTCTCATTATTTATCATACTTCCATAAAGCTTCCAAGGGCAGTTCTCTATACATCTAACCTAAAGTTGTCTTAGATTGCTCCTCATAATTTGCACATTATGTGCATTTAGGATAGTCCACTTATGTGCACAGTTGATTTGCACTGATGTACATTCTCAAACCTCATACCAATCACCAAATGCAAAGTTTTATGATCACACTTAGGGTCATATATGACTCTTCTCTTCCTCATCCTCTTTAAATTCTCATCCATAATATCTTCCTCACTAGTACCAATGGAATTCACATCACCATCTGAATCACTAAAGTCACTAATGCATTGTTCTTTATTTTCATCCTCTCCTATTGCTTTATTTGAACTAATAATCTTCTGTAGCCCAACATATGTGCCAAACTTGTCAGCCACCTCATTAACAGAAACATATCTTTTAAAATTTGCTCTATTATGTCTAGCCTCAATGTATTCTTCATCATCTGATAATTCATTGTCCTTTAAACTATCATCTGTGTCACTTTTACCCATTGGTTCATAGTCCGGGTCCATCTCAGAGTCATAATCCCTAACATCATTATCATTAACATGACCTGCCTGACCCACCTCCTTGCTTTTATCCCTAACCTTTTCTTGTTCTTCTACCTGTTCTTCAACATGAAACTCTTTATGACATGCCTCCTGAACAGATGTGGACTCATTTTCTACCTCTTCTTTAACATTCTCCATCTTATGAGGCCTATCTTCTACATCAGTTATGTTAGCCTCTTTGTCCTTTGGAACTCTGACTTTAGCATCTGTAAACTTGGATCCTTCTATATACACTTCAACCATTCCATCGCCTTGTCCCACATATTGCACCATCTCAAGCAATTGCTTGTTATCTTGCATTTCTCGTAAACAATCAGTTAGAGACATGCCTAAAATTTTATATGTAATCTTTTTGCACTTGTACCCCATCTTTTCTACATGATCAACTATGTCCAAATAGCCTACTCTATTTGCATCAATTTTATGTTTAAGCATGATACTACCACCCATATAAACAACATCACCACTAATTTGAGCAAACCTTTGACCACAGTAATAATAAATTGAATATGTCTTCGACATTCTGCAGCCCCACATAATAATATATTAGCAACTTTTAGGTTATCAGACAAAATACAAATATTAATTTAAGCTTAACAATTAAAAAATTAATTTTCAAAAACCCTACCTACATACCCCATTATCATAACTTAATTTAACTAAAATCCAAATTATCAATATTAAATTCATCCAAAATATACAATAATCCAAAGAAGCAATTTTTTTATAGCATATTGTAACCCGACTTCTGTCATTCTCACATTTTTTATGGGACATTTGGAATCCACTTATGTCATTTTCAAATTGCTCAGCACATAAAGAGTCATCCTTTTCAAACGACATAAGTGGGGTGAATATAAAGACCATACAAAAAGACCCATTAGTTAAAAAAAAAAAATAGTACCTCTACATTTTTTAACTTCAAGCTCACAATCTTCCAACTAATTTCAACAAACAACGAACTTAGTTAGTTAGGTAATGTGACCTTTTATTTTGGGTTAAGTGCAGAAGGTCTTTAAGATTGATAATGAGATGAAGATTTTAGTTGGGTTTTCAATTTACGGATTAGGGTTTTCATGTTCACTGCTTAAAGGGAGCTGAAGATTTTAGTTGGGAATTAATTAGAGTTGAGGGAGGGAGTATTTCAGCTAGTGTTAGAAGAGGGAAACCTAAATTGATAGAACGCAATGTATTATATGAAATGGTGTGTATCTACGTGTTACTAAGTGTTGTTGACATGGACACTTCGCCCAAAACAAAATTGACATGCAAGACTTCGTTCATTGGATTCTGTCTTTGTGTTTTGAGTTGCAAAAAAATAAAAAGTCATGTTTTATTTTGTCAAGTTTCAAATGTTGTGATTAAACTGCCAAAATCGTTATAAGTCATGATTTTTTTATTTTTGCAAATAACCCTTTATAAAGTGTTAGTTTCACTTTATCAATTAATTGTTTTTTATTTCATATTTTTCAAAAATTTTATTTGAAACAATTTATTTTAAATTACAAAAAATGCAAAAAGATTATTAGTTTTAGAAAAATAACATCATTTTTCCTAAGTGTAAGAATTAGTTTTTTAATTATAATTTGATGTATTTTTGTAAACTATCAATTTTTCATTAATTTAAAATATTTTATATAAAAATAATTAAAATAATTTTACTTATATAATCATAAAAATTATGATAGTTAGTTTCAAAAAAAAGTTTTTTTAATAAATCAACAACTTAACAAAAAAATATTAAATTATAAAGAAAAATGCTAATTATTATATTTACGAAAAATGATGTTATCTTACAAAGAAAATTAATATTCTTTTTCATATTTTTTTTGTAAGTTTAAATAAATTTTTGTTAACAAAGTAGACTACTTTGTTTTAAAATAAAGTAACTATTGAATGCCTCATATCTTGATGATGATAATAATAATAATAATAATGTTCTATACATAAATAATACAATTAGCTATGTGATGTGACCAATGGATCTATATAGTAATAGTTTAATACAATAGAATTATAAATGTAACTAACAAAATTAAAGAAAAAAATGAATAAATAATCTCTCTCATCATCTAGGGCTTTCTTCCTTTCTCTGCTAAAGGTCTATTTTCTTGTTGGTTCCAGGAGCCAATTTCCAGCCACTTAGCCAGAAATTAGTTCCATCTTTTCTATTTCTATATATTAGCTAGACCTACTTTCTTTAGATTAGTCTTTGGAATAACTTTTTGGCTGCCTTTTATGGGTTTGTCCTATCATCTTTTGATGATTGTTGTTTTTTGTTGAGATTTGTTAAATCTAGCGAAACAGCAGCAAGTTAGTACTGCAAGAAATTTTAGTTTGATCAAGATGGGTCTGGTCACTTCCATCATCTCGTGAAGGATAACATCAAGTTTGTTCGGTTGTCCAGCCGGATTTCAAACTTTGTTATCCTTGTCCGTAATCGGCATTGTTATTCCAATCGATTTGTCGCTGCGTCGTTGTACCGATGTTTCAAGTGACTTTTTCTTTTTATTTATTGGTTTTATGTTTATGGTTATTGCTGTTGTATTTATCTTGATCTCTTAAATGTCTGTAAATTTTTGGGTGGTATTGTGTTTATCTGTTCTTCTCTTATTGTTCAAATCTAGAAACTTTGTACATACTCTTGCCCAAAAGGCATTTTAATATATTTTAATTTTTGCTGTTGATCAAAGAAAGAAAAAATAAATAAATAGTGTTAAATTTTTTCAATTTTACTATTTTGATGTTTAAATAGTTTTTTTAATTAACTATTTGAACCTATAAAAAGTTTTTAAAATGGAGTTTTAGCAAATTTATAGATTAAAGCATTTATATGTTTTATTTTAAGCAATAAACTAATTTAAATGACTTTTTATATTAGATTTATTTTTTAATTTAAAAAGTTTATTTTTTTCACTCATATTGAAGAAAAGTGTACTGAATATTATTAAAATAAAATAAAATAATTAAATTGTCACTATTGAAAAATAAAACTAAATAAAAATGGCAAAATTATTTTTAAATTTACCTGAAAGAGTGAAAAATACAATTTAAATAAAATACAAATACAAGTAAAATTTTATTTATTACAATTAAAAATAAAAAATAAAATAAATTTTTAATAAATAAAAATTTTATTTGACTAAAATCATGACTAAAAAATTAAATTCAATCACTACAATTAATAAAATAAAATAATATTTAATTTTTCAGTTTAATATAATAAATAAAAAATATTTTTTTCATTTCTAATAATTTTAAATAATAATTAAAATAAAAAAGAAAATAAATTTTAATATAAAAAAATGGCATTCAAGTCAATTTACTATTCAAAATAAGACACATAAACATTATAACTTGAAATTTTTTTGTAAGTTCAAACATCTAATTATATAAAAAAAAATCGTTCGACCACCAAAATAGTGAAAGCGAAAAAGTTCAAGTACCATTTATGTATTTATCCCAAAACTAAATTAAAATTTATATAATTATTTTTTTAGCTAAAAATTATTTTTGAAAAGCTATGACATAAGTTAATATTATGATGAGGCCAAAAATAAAATATAATAATAAATGCTAAATATTACTCGATCTCCATCAAATTTATTTGTTAAAATTCATTAAATTTTTTGACCAAACCCATTTTCTAATGATAATAATGATTGAATTTTATTAATTCCTTTTTTGAATTTAATAATATGTATTTACTTATTTTTGTTTAAACACTTTATTGAAGCATTATTTCTTAATAATTTAATGAAAATTTTCAACAAAAAATACCTAGTATAATATAATAAAAATAAGAAGAAAAGAAATATAACTTTTAAAGGTTATAAGGTAAGTTGACCGATATAGTAGAATAAAAGAAACAAAAAACAATTATCTCTTAATTAAAACTCGTTTAAGCTTATTAATTAAACTAAATGAATCAATCTCAAATTAAAATTTTAATCATGTTATTATTTGATAATTTGAGCTAAAAATAGTCGATGCATTGATCATGTAAGTTTAGAAACTAATATTTTCTTAGATTTTTTTGAATTATTTAATTTAGAGTTGAATCTAAGAATTTACTGGCATAAAGTTATTAAAAAATATGTTAAAAATTCATAAGATATTTGTTTGGACAGAGTCATAAATTATACATAAATATGTAAAAGTAGTTGTATATAGTTTTTTTTTTTTCAAAAACTGGTACATGGATTTCATTATTTAAACAATATTTATTGGTGATTACATTCCAAACATCTTCATGGGTCCATAGATGATGCTAATGATAAAAATCATGGACTCAATTGTTTATAAATGCTTAATGGTGGATTCAGGGATAGATTTTTCCAAAATTTAATACATTTGAATTTTACTGGTTAACGGCATTCATTGGAGATTACACCTCTTCATGGACCATAGAGGATGATAATGACAGAGCAAGGAGATTATAATTTAGGGACTTTATTCATCATTGTTGGTAACTACTCAATTCTAATTTTAAAATCATTCACTGACTTAGTTAAAGTGTTTATTTTACTAGTTAATTACAAGACAAATTGAAAATGCATAATTTTTTTAATAATCTTTTATAAAGTTCGAATATGTTAATGGATTCTATATTGAATAATTTTTTTATGAATTATATAATAAAAATGAATTTTTTTTAAATTAAAAATTAATTATATAAATTAATGAGATTTTTCTCCATAGAAACAAGGTTTCATCAACAATCGTTGAAATCAGCTAGCAGGAAATTGTTCTTATTTAAATAAGATGTACATAATCGCGTTAAATAGTAATTTGAAAAATTTTAGTCATTTTTATAGTTCTATCTAAATTAAAGTGAATTAATTAAAATTTAATAAAATCTAAATAACGGTGATTTATAAAAAATAAAAGGCATAATACACAGAGCTACTGTACTTGACACTTGTTGTCATTTATACACTTCTACTCGTACATCTCCTCGTAGTCCGAGCTAAAATAAGAGAAGGCGAAACAAGTTAAAAAGAACGATGAGTTATGGTTTTTTTTACAAAAATTAAAATGAACGACAGAGATTTTTATAGTGCTGTTGATTCGTAGCAGATATGGAGACACCACAATCATCAGCTTCGAGAGAATCAGTTCATTTTTATTGATTTCAGTCAATTTTCTTCATTTCTTTTTTTTCCTCATCTTTATCTTCTAAAAACTGTTTAATTTTGGACTTTATTTTTTAAGTTTAATGATTTCGTTGGTTTTATGGCATTAGAAATATTTTCAATTCACGATTTGATTTTTTTTTTATTGACAATGTTTCATTTGCATATGCATCAGTTGAGTTTTGAAGTTTTGATTTGTTTATTTTTCCTCTAAATTATATGAATTTCAACTTCCCTCTCAATCCTCATGTCACGACTCAAATTCGATAGTCATGACCGGAATCGGAAATCCGTTGTTACACCCGTACCCTTACTTTAAGTATATTTGTATTCATTATACATTGCATTTACATACAATATATTGATTTAATTTAAATATAAGTTAGTATATATAGATATAGTTTTAGAGGAAAAGACTCAAATGGAGTAATTGATTGTTCTTAACTGAACAATTAAAAACTTGAGGATTTATAGATAATTTTAGCAATTCATTAAGAACCAAAAATAGTATTTTACATAATTTTTAATAATTTTTTTGGGTCTGTCTCCTTCCTTCCATCGTGATTAGGAGCAGCCATAGGAAGGAAGGAAGAAAGAAAAAAAAAAAAAAGAAGAGAAAATAAAGGGGCTGGTTGATTTCTCCAAGTTTAGGTTAGATTTTCAGGTGAAATTGATGATCTAAAGCACTTCTAAGGCTGTAATATTCATTCTTAAAGCCTGCTCTAATTGATTTGGTAAGTAATTTATGAGTTTTTGTTGATTTAATCTAGGGTTTATAAGTAACAGT
>CATIWM010330479.1:0-11576 GCA_949671775.1 Mallotus repandus | reverse complement strand
CTTTTGAGTTGCATTCAGATGCTTCTAAAGTGGGAATTGGGGCTGTTCTGAGTCAAAATAGCAAACCAGTGGCATATTTCAGTGAGAAGTTGTCAGGGCCCAGATTGCGTTATAGCACTTATGATGTCGAATTCTATGCTGTGGTTCAGGCTATTAAGCATTGGCGTCATTATTTGTTTTAGCGGGAATTTATCTTGTATACAGATTATAAGGCATTGAAATATTTGCATAGGCAAGATAAGATTTTTGCTAGGCATGCAACTTGGGTTGCTTATCTTTAGAGGTTTACTTTTGTGGTGAAGCATAAGTCGGGTGTTACCAACAGAGTGGTTGATGCTCTGAGTAGGCGAAAGACTCTATTGACTCAAATGTCCATTGAAGTTCCTGGTTTTGATTCCAGTACAGAATTATTTGAAACTGACCCATATTTTTTTGCTATTGTGGCTAAGGTTAAAACAGGTGAAAGAATAGATTTTCTATTGCATGATGGATTTTTGTTTAAGGGTAACCAGCTATGTGTTTCAGATTGTAGTTTGTTTCTGCAAATTATTAAACAGTGGCATGGTGAAGGGCAAGTAGGATGAGACATGACTTTGCAATTTGTGCAGGCTCATTATTTCTACCCTACCATTCGCAAGGAAGATGGAAAGTTGGTGCAGAGATGTCGTATTTGCCAGGTTTCTAAAGGAACAACATCTAATGCGGGTTTGTATAGACCATTACCAATCCCTTCGCAGCCTTGGGTGGAGCTTAGCATGGGTTTTATGCTATGATTACCATGCACAAAATGAGGTAATGATTCTATATTTGTGGTAGTTGATCGGTTTTAAAAAATGGTGCATTTTATTCTATGTAAGAAAACCACAGATGTTGTTCATGTGGCTCAATTATTCTTTCAAGAGGTTTATAGACTGCATGGATTGCCTATATCCATTATGTCTGATCGAGATACCAAGTTTCTTAGTCATTTTTGGCAAAGTTTGTGGAAAATAGTGAACACGTAGCTTAATTTCAGTAGTGCTTATCATCCATAAACAGATGGGCAAACTGAGGTGGTGAATCGGTCTTTAGGTAATCTGTTAAGGTGCTTAGTAGGTGAGCATATGAAGAGTTGGGATCAGAAGTTGTGTCAAGCAATGTTTGCTCATAATCATACAGTCAACCGGAGTACTGGCTTTAGTCCTTTTACTGTGGTGTACTCTGTTGTACCACGAGGACCGCTGAATTTGATTCCTCTCCCCGATAAAACGAGACTTCATGGCAAGGTAGAGAATTTTGTTAGTGGATTACAGGAAATTCATAAGGCTATCTATGAAAATTTAGTCAAAGTTGCTTCCAAATATAAGCAGGTTGCTGACAAGAAGAGGCGGTATGTTGAGTTTGATGTAGGGGATTATGTGTGGGCAGTTCTCACCGAGGAGAGATTTCCTACAAGTGCTTATAATAAGTTGTCTGCCAGGAAGATTGGACCAGTAGAAGTTGTTGAGAAGATCAATCCTAATGCCTACCGTTTGAAGCTGCCTAGTCACATTCGAACTGTAGATGTTTTTAATGTTAAGCATTTGATTCCATATGTAGGTAATTCATCCGACGAGTCAAATTCGTGGGTGAATTCTGTCCATCCTGGGGAGAATGATGCGGACAAAGAAGAGCAAGCAATGCGGTTCCTGGAAAAATATGAAAAATTGAAGTAGTGGCAGTTTCGTAATTAACTACAACTTTAGAGTTTCGGATTTTGGCGATTCAAAAGCCCAATTTGACTGGAAACGGACCAAGGATCAGGAATCACTAGCTTGGCTTGTGTGGCCCATTGTTTTTTGGGCAAATTCCTTCATTTAGCCCTTCAAAAAGGCAATTTTTGTGTTTTACTTATTTTAGAATTTTTTTTCTTAGTAGGTTTGGGATTGTTTTAGGGTTTTCTATTTAAGACTTTTTGTTTTTGGCTTTTGGATGTTGTTATGAATGATAGAATTCGATTCTTTTGAGATTTTCTAAATTTTTTGAATTTTGATATCTATTTCCTGAATTTGAGAATTGCAGGTTGTAAAAGATTAGTGATTGATAGTCATGCGCGATTCAACAATCATTAATATTTATCATATATTCTTCCGCTACGTCAGGACTTGATGCTAGTGTGATCAAACTGAAGCTTTTCAAGAAAAAACAAACAAACAAGTGTACGAAACATGTTGGAGATCCTGTTACCCCCTACCATTCACAATTTACTAGCATTTGGTTATATAATGTACATAGCATCTGTGATATACTGATATGCTGTTGAGGAACGAAAACATCATGAACATGTTAAATAGATGTATATCATTAGAATTGGTTTCTAAGACAAATTTAATATAATTTGTTAAAAATACGTATTTCCCAATAGCCAAACAACAAATCTGAATTATTTTTTATTCCGACATCTAAAAGGGTATTGAATTTCATACAGTAAATTTCATAATATGAACAATTCTGTGTATGTTTTAAAAGTGACAATTTCAAGACCACACACATATATATTCTTAAGGGGGACAAATCTCTTCTGACACCTATTTTTCTATGTATAAAACTGGGGGCTGGTACTATATTTCAATTATTGTATTTGGTTATTAATATGTATATTATATAATATCATATTCATTTGCTTATGAATAGTTAAGTGAAGTTATGGTCATTACAATCACATTCAAACCTCAATACAGATGGCTAGATGAGTATGGGATTGCATAGTAATGGAAAGGGGCGGCAACACCTAGTATTGTGACTTACTAGCTGTAAGCAGTTCCTTGCTTAATTTTGGCAAAGAATATGAATATTATGCGTCATAACATATTATGGTCATGTAATGACTGCAGGAAGCTATCGTCATATAGAACTTTTTACTTGGACCAAAGCTAAAATTGGATGGATTCGACCATCCGTTTCTAATGGACTTGCTTAGCTAATTGTATTAAGGGTTAGAGACTAAGAAACAAAGCTAGAGAAAATCAGGGAACATGATAGTTGGAAAGCTAGGCTAATTTACCTTGCAGTGTGTAGAAGCTTTTGTTGTACTAGCCAGTATAGGCTTATCTTATCAGAGAAACCAAGAGAACGTGATACTTGAATAACAAAACAAAACAAACTATACGTCTGCTGTCTTATTAAGGCACTTCGGTTCCATCACAGGGACACGTCAAGTTGTTTATGTCCCTTTCACTATTTCTATAGGAAAAAGCTAAATGTTTGTGCTCCTGCCACATTTATTCGAAGGACTACGATAGGCGACCCAACTCGCGATGTCACTGTAGCTAAAATGTTAATTTTGCTCTTTTGTAATTTTTTTGAATTTTTATTTATTTTTGAAAATTTATTTTTAAAATTTTTTAATCTAAAATTTAAGTTGCACAGAGATGAATTTATCATGCAAGAATTTAAACACTCATAATTTATAATTTTTTTTTTTGAAATCTAAAACTTAAATTGCATACGAGTGAACTTATTGTATAAAAACTTAAACATGCATAGCCTGTGAAATTTCAATTTTTTGGTGAAATTTTTTTAATCTAAAACTTAAGCTTCACACGGGAAGAACCCGTCGTGTAAATATTTAAATACCAATAATAACAAAAAATTAATAACAAAATAAAATAAAATAAAATAAAGTAATATTTTAGTAAAAGTGGGGTGAGTAGCATCGCTACTTGCGACACTTATCTCTTTCCTTACTCAAAATGCCCCTCTCCATTATAGGCCATAAAAAAAATGGTAATTTTTTTTTTCTGTGAAATTTTGCAGTAGACACCGACATATTGTTCAAGTTCTTATTGTGATTTTATTGTCTTTATATTAGAACTTTTGGAAAGAAATAATGGAGAGTAAAGAATTGACTTATGATCTCTAGTAATACTTTAGCGCCGTATGGTAAACCATCATCCTAAATATTGTGGTTATCGATATATATTATTGTCCATTTCTATATTCACTTGAAGATTTTGAAAACACGAGAAATTAACTCAAAACACCTTGGCCTAATTATTTAGCGATAAAAGTGTTTCCTTTTTTTTTTTCATTTTTTTCATTTTTAACTTTGAATTTTCTAAATCGAAAAAATAAAAAATTTCATCAGTCACTTTCTCTAGTATATGTCCTCAGGTTTCTTTTATTTTATTTAAGCAACTATTTTGACTTAAGTGGAAGTTAGTTTGGAGGGACTCCATCTGTAGGAATCTAGTTTATGTCAATTCAGCCGGTCCAGCTTTTAGGGAGCAGGCCATTGTAGGAGAACTTAGAATGTTCTTCCGTGTATGACTGGTTGGGAAAGAATGATTTTATGGTTAAATATACTAAGTCTCCTTCGGTGGATATTTCAATTGATGCTATTATCCCGAGAGGATGGAAAGATGAATTGGCTGATGAAGATGCAATGAAATGTTTTGCTGATTACTTGGTCGGTGATAATTTCTAGGAAGAAGATGAAGGTTCTAATTAATCTCCTTATTCAAGAACTGTAAAGATATGGGAGATATCAAGCGATGATGAAAAAGTTGTTCAATTTTAATTGACGTTTAAAGAAGAAAAATTGCCTTGACACCAAAATTATGGTGTTTTATAGTACTATTGAATCAAGAGTTACAATATGCGATATGCCCAAGCAAGGAAGAAGAAGGAGAGTTGTTAATGTTAAAATTTAGTAAGTGTGTTTGATTTAAATAAATATTGCATATAATTTATTTCAAATGAATTCTAATTTTTATTATATTGTGTTTGATATAAAATTTATTATTCAAATTAATTTTTTTTACTTTTTTAATTTCACATTCCATCAAGCATATTTTAATTTAACGTTTAAATTATTATTTTATTATTAATGACTAGGTCATATGATTTTACCTTTCTATTAATAGAAACCTAATTGAGAATCCATGTTTTGCGCAGATTGCAAATAACATAGATATTTTAAAATAAATAATTAAATACTTTTGATAAATTAACTATTTTAGTAACCTATCAATGCGTAGACTATAAAATAAATAAATAAATAAATAATTTAAATAAAATAATAACTAAATAAATAAAAACAGAATATATCTTATTAATTTTATTTTCTTTTAATTTTTGTTACAATAATGTTTTAGTTATAATAAGATTAGTTTTAAAAATTATTCGATTAGTATTAGAGTATATATAGTAGGTTTTAGTTGAAAAATAATACTAAATAATTATTAAATTTTTTTTAAAAAGTTAAAATTTTAAATGGTTTGAAAAAATATTTGAGTGATTTAAGGTAGAAAAATATGTAGTATATAAATATTTGTAGAATTTGAGTAGTATTGAGATATGTATAATAGTGTTTGAGTTAAAAAATAATACTAAATAAATATGATAAATATTTTATTTTTATAAAAAAATTAGGATATTTAATGTTTTGACACATTAGCTTTGAAAGCGAATACTCAAATATGAAGATAGACATTTGTCAAAATTTTGACTTAATGACTTTAGAGTTCAACATTTAATATATATATATATATATATTATTTTATTTATTAAAAAATAGTTTATGTATCAATATTTTATTTTTTAAAATTATCCTTTCAAATATTTATTTTTCATTACATTTTTTAATTTTAATATCATAATTCATAAAATTTAAATTTTTAGTTAAAAATTCATTAAAATAAAATCACAACGATACTAATTAATTATTGCTAAAAGCAATTAATTTTATATCGATTTCATAAATTAGATTAATTGGGTTTATATACCAATTTGATACTTTTATTTAATAATTTGAATTATTAAATTGGACAAAGGTTTAATTAGTGTATTTCTAACCTATTTTTTCAAAATTTTTAATATAGTAAACACTTTTTCTGCACAATCACAATCAGTCTTAATTGAAATTTCCTTCTTTATGCGGTAACAATTTTAAGCGGAGCTATTTTATGGACTTCTATGTTTCGATTATCTTAAGTATCACAGCATTTGCGCTATAAAAATAGCAATATGAATAACATAATATTTGAAGGGTTGTGCTGGTACAATTTTTAAAGTTACATGTTAGAATCTCACATTAAAAATATACAAATCAATTAAAGGGTACATAAAAGATAAAATATCAATTATCAAATAATTAATTTTAGTTTTTTAGATTATAGTTGGGCTCAAGTCTCTAAAGCCTATCTCTCTCATCCATGGCTCTCCATTTATTTCCTGTGGTCGCACATTTTCAAAGTTGCCTAATTCAAGTAGAATCTTTTCACCAAGTACAAAACAGATACAGTAATTTATAATAGATAGTAGACACTATACATACTTTTTTTTCCCTTTCCACATCAGATGATGTAGGAAAAAAGAAGAAGAAGAATAATAAAGATAAAGAAATTATTTAAAAAATAATAAAGAGGAGTATTTTAATTTTATATAAACATAAACTTAAGATTGTAGAATTCAATCAATTGAAAGTTTTAATGGTGAAGAGTTTATATTCTTTTGTGTATAGAGAAAATAGATAGTGAAAATTTTGTGTAAAGTTTTGAATTCGAATTTTATTAATAGAAAAAATAAATACCGGAAAAGTTTTGCTCCCTTTATAGGTTCATTCAGTTTAAAAATCATATTAGTCAAAACCATGTGGCTACTAGATACTATCGACATCAAATGAAACAAAATTGTGGTATGTACAAGCCAAATTGTAGAATTCATTTGAAAATTCTCAAAATTTTGTTAGAATTTGATTTAGTAGTAACTAATTACACAAAATAAAAAAATTAGAATTGAAAATAAAATTTTAAAAATATTTATTTAAATTAAACACACTAATTTGAATTTGTAAGTAAATTTTATAAAATTTATTTAAACTAAACACTAAATTTGATTTTTTTTTTAAATAATTTCCTGGAGCCAAGTAAAATTTTTCACAACTAAATAGCCTTTTTTTTTTTTTTTGCAATTACTTCATGTTTATTTTACATAAAAAAAATTTTCTATCATGTTTATTTTACATAAAAAAATTTTCTAACTTTTTTGAGATTCTAATTTTTTTTTTTTTTTTGTTAATAGAGTGGACTGTACAACAAGGAACAGTCGTCCCTTTCAAATAAAGATGACAAAAATTGAACTCTGCACCTCATAATACCTTTAGAAATGAGTTATCATTTAACTATTTTCTCATTGTCTGATACTTTAATTTTTTCTAAAGAAAATTAGAACTCTAATAAGTTGGAGTGTTCATAAATAGTCTACAAGGTTATGACTCTTGAAAGGAAGATATGTAATTTTTTTTAAGTCACAAACTTTCACAATGCCATAGCTTAGCTACAAGAAAGGTTGAAGCCATGGTGATTTTAAGTTCTCATTCGTGTTTCTTGGTTTTCTTTGCTAGTCTTCTAATTTCAACTAGTAACCAAAGCTCTCTTTGTTGTCCAAAGAACCATGTTGCCTTATTTATCTTTGGAGATTCTCTTTTTGATGCTGGCAATAATAATTACCTTAAAAATCCTATCAGTGGGGCAAATCGCTGGCCCTATGGTGAAACATTCTTCAGGTATCCAAGTGGGAGATGCTCTGACGGAAGAATAATTCCAGATTTTATTGGTAATGTACAGTTCAAAACTAAAGCTGTTTCACCTTCACTTCCCATTCTTTTTGATTGATTCTTTGCATATTGTATAGCTGAGTATTTGAAGTTGCCATATATTCGGCCATATCTTGAGCCTGGTTATCATCAGTTTACAGATGGAGTGAATTTTGCATCAGCAGGTGCTGGTGCTCTTGTTGAAATTAATCAAGGACAAGTACTTGATCTTTTTCTCTAATTAGTGATTTTGTATATTTGTGTTTTTGGTATTGTTCTTGAACTGGGCATTGCATACTGTTGACTCTCTTTGCTTGTGTTGTCTTAATAGACAATAGACCTCAAAACTCAACTTAGTTATTTCAAGAAAGTGAAGAAGCAGCTAAAGCTGAAACTGGATGATACACAAACCAAGCGACTGTTGTCTAGAGCCATTTACTTATTTAGCATCGGAACTAACGATTACATGGCTCCCATATTGACAAATTCAAGTTCATATCAATTCTACTCTAAAGACTACGTCATGATGGTTGTCGGCAACCTGACAACTGTGCTCCAAGTAATTGCCTGTAAATTTAAGCTTTATTATTATTATTTTTTTTTTCTAAACCAGTGGTATTTAGAGTCTATCTAACTTTAACTAATCAAGTTCAATTCAAATAGGATCACAAAGGCAGCAAAAATCTTCCAATAATTAATTTTACACAACTAATTTTATGCGAAATCTAATTTAAACAAGAATAACTCACTATCAACTTATTCCAATAGTTGTTATATTACATTTCATTTTTTTTTTCTTATTCTGAAGTTGTTAAAGTACTGATTTTGGTTTATCAGGAAATATATAAGAATGGGGGAAGGAAATTTGTTATTGTAAGCTTGGGAGCAGTAGGTTGCCTACCAAATGCTAGAGCACTAAACAAGGAAAGCTCAGGTGGCTGCATGAAACAAGCCAGGGATTTAGTTAAACTCCACAATAAGGAACTATCTATTGTCCTGAAACAGCTGCAGAGCCAACTACAGGGATTTAAGTACTCTGATTTCGATTTCTACAAGTCATTAAGTGAAAGAATTAAACACCCTCATAAATATGGTAAGTTTTTTATGATCTAATGGTCAAAGCTTCACTATCAAATTAGGCCAAAGCCTTGATCTTTATCCTAAATTTACATGGTTTCAGGTTTCAAGGAAGCGAAATCAGCATGCTGTGGCACAGGTCCGTTCAGAGGAATGGGAAAATGTGGAGTAGGAGATCGAAAACAGTTCGAATTATGTGATAATCCTGATGAATATTTGTTCTTTGATGTACATCCTTCAGAGAAGGCTAACCATCAATTTGCAAAGCTGTTGTGGAGTGGAAGCACCAAAGTTACAAGGCCTTGCAATCTTGAAGAATTATTGCAAATGTAGGGACAAAACATAGAATTTTAGGTTGATGGGTCATAGGGGAATCTTTGTACAAAGAGGTTTTGATAATGACATGAGAATAAAAGAGAGTTGCATGTTGAAAACTGAAGGGTAGAGCTAGTGTCGCAAGCTGCATTTTGGACCAGGCTCAATTGAAACGAGTTTAATAGATTCGAAGGCATTGGAACCCAGTCTTCCAAAGTAATGCTACAATGAAGTTTGAAAAGTGCATATCAATTGAAAGCCCATGGCCCCAAGCAAAGACAAACCCAATTACTCAAAACATTATTTTTTGGGTATACGGATAATTTATTTTAGTTTTTTTATCATCACTTTTAAACTAATTTCTATAATATTATTAGTTTGTCCTTCAAATTAAATATGTACAATAAATTAGTGATTCACCAAAAAGGTATAAATCAAATGATTGCGACTTTTAAACCTCGAGGTATTACCATGAGTTTTTTTTTTTTTTAAGATTATTAGTCTTACACCCATAGGTAATATATTTCTCCTCTACTAATACTAATTATTAACAATTGTGATTTAATAGGATTTAATAGGAGTGATATTATTTAAAAAAGTTAGTGATTCAAATTTCTTATAAAATATTTTCAAATTAGTAATATTTTGAATCAAGGTTTTTTTTTTTTGAACTGCACATTCTTTTCTCATTTTATCTTGAAACATTGTAGATCAATTTTTTTTGTTTTGAGAAGAGGACTAATAATAAATCTTTAGCAACAAATTAATTATTTATTATCTCCTTTAATTGTATGTTAGATTTGGTTTATCTTTAATAAAATTAGTTTTTTTTGTTAAAAAAAAAGGATTTAGAGACTTGTATGAATGAAGAATGGTTTCTTTATTATTATTATTATTATTATTATTATTGGTTACAGATGATAAGGGTAATTATAATTAACTTGTCACTTATTTAACAAGTAAACCATAGGTGAACCTTGTTATTTGGTATTAAATTATTAAATGGAAATGGCAATATCGAATTTAATAAGCGTTCTTTTCATGTCTTGATTCTTTTGGGCAACCTTAGTTAAGCTTCTTATACTGGCTACATCCGTTAATGGTGACTATAGACTCACCATGATCAATGGTTCAAATGTATTTGTTGTATATATATGGAATGTGATGTATAATTTCTATCAATAAATTTATACAATGAAATCAATTAAATATTTATATATTCCTTTGAGCGAGCAACTAAGCTATTTGGAGGATGTGGCTAGTTTGCTACAGCTACCTAGCTATTTAGTGTTGGGACTTTGGAGCATTGACTACTTAACATGTAGTGGAACTTACGTTGAGCATCACACATGAGTCAGCTAACTACTTAACATGAGTCAAGGTAAAATAAAAATCCAGCTACTGTTCATATTAAACTTTGAATGTTAGTTTTCACTTTTTATTTTATTCTTCATTTTTTTTTTCTTGAGTATTAATCAGGAAGATTTTTGTGCTTTTTCAATGAACCATTAACTAAAGGTTAACAAAGAAGTTAGAGAGCCAATTCTCGGGATTTAATTAAGTACATAATCTATGATTGTTACAATTTACTTCTTCAAAGGATAGAAAACCCATCAGAATATGGTATCTCAAACTTTTGATTGACTCTGACCTCTTGTGATTATATATATATAGGCTTAGTTGAAGGTGTTAACTGCTTGTTGTGGCAATGGGACAAATCTTCGATCTGATTGTGGAATGGAGCCATATGAATTATGCAGTGACCCAAATAAGTGAGTGTGTTTGGTTGGATGCATGGTGGCTATCCTACTGAACCTATGTATGCCCAGTTATATAAACCTGAAGTAGTAATGATACTATTCCATCATCGAAATCATGGTCATATATTGTCTGATATATAAAGTGTCACGCCCACTTTGCTAGCTAGTGAACGGGTGCAACTAACTAAATAGCTGATTAAAGTACAACTGACTAAATAGCTGATTAAAACTTGTTGAAATATTATTATATAATCTCACAATATAAGAATATGTAAATATTAAATGTGAGGGGTGAGGATAAACATACTCAATAAGTGGATAAAAATATAATAAAATGAGAACAAATGCTATTTTCTACTAATAATTCACATTTTAAAACAAATTTCTTGATAAAAGATATAAAGCTGTTGATTATACATGTATAAATTACTAATAAACTAAATTTTGATATAATTTACTATTTTTTTAAAATAACATAAGCTATAGTTAACGCAGTTGCTAAATTATATTTAAAGAACATTTATAAGAAGTCATTTTATAAACTCATTAAATACATATCCAAAAAATTATGCTGATTGTTGACATATTGGGCGTATAATGACATTAAACAGTTCAAATGTACATAATTGTTGGTCACATACATGCATAGAGCTGCCCTAAAGACTAATTATCTGGTTGTACGCCCCCAAGACTATATATACAACTAAGTCACAATTGTTGACTAAAATTTTTTGATATAAATATGTATTAAATTTAAAGCTTGTAGTTTTATATAATTATTTTTATGTTTAATTCGTGAATGTGAGATTATATGATAGCATTTTAATAAATTTTAGTCAGCTATTCAATTAGTCGCATCCACTTACTAG
>CATIWM010330272.1:0-12591 GCA_949671775.1 Mallotus repandus | reverse complement strand
TTGATTTTGATGATGAATATTTATATAAAAATGATGTTCCTTGAGAAGTATGTAATTTGATATTTATGATTTGATTGAGTTTTATGTGAAAATGAAAATGTGGCAATTTATTTGAATTTGGTTCAAATGATATATATACATTATTGTTTATAAGAAATATATGTTCCCCGTTGTTAATTCTTAATCTACTCACTGAGTATTTGTACTCATCCCTCAATATTATATTTTTTTTCAGAATATCTACTTCGGGAGTGAGTTTTTGTGTGGTTAATTATCGTTTTTGCACTCTTCCGCGTTAGAGCCAAGGTCGAGCCAACATTTTAGCTTTTGGGTGCTGTTTAAAATAATATAGTATGTATAGTTTGTGAAATGAGCATATCCATATGTGTATATATTTTAGGTTGTAAATAGAGAAGTATGTTGTTTAGATAATGTTTGTGTGTTTAGTATACTAAGCCCTTTTTAATAAAATGATGAAAGTTGGTTATTTGTGAACACATTTTCTTCTTGAAGTATTAGAAATAATAGGTGTTGAGTTCTATATTAATTGGGGTGTTACACAAAGTATGCTACCAGCATAAAGCAGCCCTATAAATCAGACGAGTATCAGATCTCCAACATAAAGCTTTTAAATGCTCCACGGTTCCGGACTTAACGAGTCTGCCTTTTGCCTGAATAAAGGAAACAGGACCTTAGTGAAATACAATGAAGTGAAGGTAAAATTCATTTAAGAAGACAGTCCTTCCATAGTTTTAATCCATCTATTCAGCCACAACAATTTTATGAAAGCACCAAAGGGGGAAAAACAGAATATTTGAAAGGAATTAGTTGGAAAAAAGAATAGAAATCAGGTGGTTGCTATCATGGTAAAAAGTTCTTCACTTGATAACAGTTGTTTGAATCAATAATTAGTTAAAATACCACATGAAGAGCAAAAAAAAAAATCATAGGGCTCACCTTGACTCTTTCGATAATATCTTTATCTACATCCTTGAAATAGCGACCTAAAGAGGCCTGCTACATTAACTGTTACATCCAAATTCGCCTAAAAAGCAAAAACACAAACACAAATCAAAGGAAAGGCAAACAAAAAAATTAACTGTTACACATGCAGAAAAAAGGATGGAAAAAAATCAAAGGAACGACAAACACAAACAGAAACCAAAGTATAGAAACATTCAAAAACAAAACAAAAATGGAACAAATTCAAATGATAAAATGAGAACAACAAATATGGCTCATGTACTAGCATTATAAGTGATCGTTGAAATTGAGATGTTTTTATAAAAGTAAAAAAAATTAAAACAATTTACCAAAAAGTAATATTTTTGTACCAATACGCTTTCATTGGTCCAAACAAAAAAAGAATATGCAATGCAACCTAGAAATGATGTAAAACATGCAATTGAGGAAAGAAAAATGTACGCAACATGCAAAGCAAGCATGTAAAAATATGAGTAAAAGAAGTAGCCGGAGCAAACCTTTGTGACAATTCCATTCTCCAAACAAACACGAAAATCATCCTCACCAAATTGAGGAGCATAGTGGACGACTCCAGTGCCATTTTGATCAGATACAGAATTGTCAGCAACAACTTTGAAAGCGACATCAGGAAACTCTTGGAAGTAATCAAAAAGAGGCTCGTACCTGCATGCATATGTGTGTGTTTTTCTCTTCAATTCATTACCCAATTCGAAGAACATAAAAAGATGCAGCTATGAACCATAAGATTATACAAATGACTGAGACCAAGAGTCTAGGAAATTGAATTGTTATTACGAGGAACAAGACAAGCTAAAAACAGTGTCCTAGAACCATGGAATTATTAGTTATGGACTAGTAGAAAAGCTAAACATAAATATCAAACAGCTAAGATAAATATTTGAGGGCAATGAAGGTACTTCATATCAACTAGCAAAGCCCCAGGAAATCTGCCCAAGACTTCATAATAATCTGTGGAATCACCAGTGTGGTTTTTTTTGGATTTCAGTCTTTCGCTGGGAAGTTCTGATAAACGACATAAAGCAACCACATAGACGTTCCCAGAATACTTGTTGCGAACCAGCAAACGAAAAAGAAAAAAAAAATTGAAGAAAGTTTCAGCTCATGCGATGAGGCCAACCAACCAAAAAAAACCCTAAACCCTATCAAAGACTGAGCTCAACAAGTCAACAATGTAATATAATATAATAACGGAAAACAAAGGAGCAAAAAAAATATAAAAAAATGTAACATAATATAATAGCGGAAAACAAAGGAGCAGACCTTTGCATATTCTACGTCGGGATGAACACAAAGTACAAGGTTTGATGGAAGGCTCCAAGGGGTGGTTGTCCAGGCTACAAAAGCTGCATTGAGTGGATCATCAACGATAGGAAAAGAGACCAATATAAGGGTCGACGACCAATTTTTTATTAGAATCGGCTTCATGGTTTGACAGCGGCGTCTGCAACGCTGTGCTGCATGGCATAACCTGCATAACAACATCAAAACTAAATCAAGTTTTCTTCTTTATGACGATCTACTTAATTTTACGGCAGAAAGGTCCGACCTTTAAGGCCCTGTACACAAGCCCCTTGGCATAGAGCTGTCCAAAAACCCACCAAACTGATTCCATGAAATTCAAGTCCATCGTCTTATAGTCATCCTTAAAATCTATCCATCGGCCAGTCCGTTGGACCACCGTCTCCCACTCCGCAACATATCGCGTAACGACTTGTCGACAGGCGTTGTTGTATTTGTCGATCCCCAACTTCAAAATGTCGTCTTTGCTCTCGACTCCCAACTCCTTTAAGATTAAAGTTTCCACTGGAACGTCGTGGCAGTCCCACCCAAAACGGCGAGTGACATGGTAACCTGTCATAGACTTATAGCGTGTGACGATGTCCTTGATGGTGCCGGCCAAAAAATGGCCGTAATGCGGCAAGCCGGTGGCAAAAGGGGGCCCATCGTAAAAGACAAATTCTGGGAAAGTTTTAGTCCGATCTAGCTGTGTATGAAAGGCATCAATTTCACTCCAGAAGCGTAGGATTTTTTCTTCCTCGGACGGAAAGGAGAAATCCTTGCTCTCGCGGACGGCTTCCATTAGAGGCTTTAACTTTAACTTTAAGTGTAGCAGCCGCCTATTTATAGAAGGAGAGGCCGTTACTTGGGGAGAACGAAAGCGGAACCGTTCCTAGGCGTATGGACCGAACCATCTGACAATTTTCTGTAATAATAATGTTGCAATTTACAATAACGGCCACCACCACGCCTTAGCTGTGGTGGTGAGGGGCTTTCATGCCTTCTTAGGGAGTGAGGTTTCAAACCTCACTTCCACCCCTTCCCCAATATCCCAAAATCGTTGTTAAAAAAAAAAAGCTGAATAGGGAAAAAAAAAAAAAAAAAGACGAAGACGGAGAGTGAAAAAGGGAGAAGAGAATGGAAACTGATAGTTTGAGTGTGTATCAAATGCTTTAGGAACGGATAGGAAAGGTGCGTGGAAATAGTGAGCTGACTACTTCGATGAACCTCCGATTCGAAGAGCATCAAACATTGACTTCAAAGAAGAAGAGCTTGTTCGCTTCAAGATTGCAGTAGCCATGGATGGATGCTCGACTATGTCTTTTTTTCTTGTTTTTTTTTTTAGGTTCTATCTCCACTGATTCCCGTAGCAGTTTTGGCTTCGCCGTCGAGGTGAGCTAGTCTGGTCCTTGCCCGACCCGAGAACTAAGTTCGGATTAGATTTCTACTATGGCTCGGTCCTAAACTGAATTTTTTAACAAAGGGTTTTTCTAGTATATATTAGAATTTAGTTGTGGAGAACAAAAATAGATAAAAAATTAAATATACTGGACGTCTTGGAATTTTTTTGTGCTAATTTTTTATTAATTAGTTCTCAAAATTTCACATAAAAATATGAAATAAAATTTGAATTTAAAACTGTTAGGATATTTAAAATTTTTACATATTTTAATAAAATATTTATTTATCTTGTAGTTGAAATTTCTAGTTAGGACACAAAATGCCAAAAAAAAAATAAAAGAGTTACAACATTATGATTTTTTTTATTTTCCCCTGAAATTTACACCATAAAAATGGATATACTAGATTGCATACATTACATTTTACAAGCTAAATCAGGCTTTAGTTTCTTGGTAACATGCCATTATTCAAGAAGTGTATATTTTTATTTTTAGAATAAACAGATAACATGCATTAAAGAGATTGTTCAAACGAAATTACAGAACCAAGAAAAATGGGTAGAAAGTAGAAACCCACTCTCTTGAGCCAGGCATAAAATAAGCTGCCCCAGCATACCTATGAGCAACTTCATTAGTTGATCTCCTAATGAACCTAACACTTACATTGTTAAAGTGTTTCAAAAGAACAATCATCGATAATTAAACCCAAAGCAGAACTAACAACTAGTTTCCTTAGTAAATCCACAACGTGTTTGGCATCTGACTCAAGCACAACATTGTCAATATGTAGATTACACAGCCAACTTAAAGCCTCTCGAATAGAAACAGCCTCCGCTTCAAATGGATCAAGCAAACCAACACGATGAACTGAAAAAGCTTTAAGAAAACACCCATCAGCTCCTCTGAGAACCCAACCCAAACCTGTCGTCATTTCATCAGTAAAAAGCGCAGCATCTACATTAAGTTTTAGCATACCAGATTTTGCTTTCGACCAGACCACATCCCCATCAAAAAGATCTATAGCGAAAGAAGTAGAAACATAAGAAGAACCTCCAGCAGATTGCCACTGTTCCAAGAACTGACCAACTGCATTCACAATAACAGAAGGCTTTCGATTTCTACCCTATCACACACATAAATTCCTATTGTTCCATAATTCCAAGCAAATGGTAGCGAAGAGAGCACCATCATCAGATGACAAGGACTGCATATTGAAATTTAACCAATCATTCAGAGACAAACCAAACACATCTCTAACCTGTAACCCAGAAACAGACCAAGTCCATTGTGCTACAAAACAAGAATAAAGAATATGCAAGGTCGATTCCACTTGAGTAGCACACAGAGGACAAATAACACTAACAGGAACATGATGAAGGGACAAAGACCAATTAGTGGGTAAGCAATTAACACTGGAGCGCTAAAGGAAATTCCTAACTTTATTAGGAACAGATAAACTCCAAATCTTAGACCAGATTGGATCAACACTAGCCTGAAGCTCACCCCTGACAGCTCTATAACAACTCCTTACAGAAAACATTCCCTTGGAATCAAAACACCAATACCAGATATCAACCACATGTCTAGAACTTAGAGGAATACTAAGTATCAAATTCCGGTCACGTTCATTAAACAAATCTGAAATAATGTCCCTATCCCATTGTTTGACATCAGAAAGGAATAAGGAACTAACCTTGGCCAAACCAAGCTCCTGCATAAGTGGAGTTTACAAGAAACCACACTATTTATCTGGAAGCCAAGGGTCTGTCCAAATGGAAATACTGGACCCGTCACCCACTCTCAGCCTAGCACCACATCGAATTATAGCTTCAGTAGACCAGATACTACTCTATGTAAAGCTAGGATTGGAACCGATCATAGCATCTAAAAACAAGACAGAAGGAAAGTATTTGGCCTTTAGAATACGATACATCAAAGCATTCGGGGAACTCAGCAGCTTCTAAGCTTGTTTGCTCAACATAAAAACATTGAAATCATGAAGTTTTTAAAATCCTAAACCTCTGAATTTCTTTGGAAGACAAAGGAAATCTCAATTACACCAGCAAATACCCCGATGATCCCCTGTCTTACATTGCCACCAGAACCCATTCATTAACCTCTCCAAATCACCGCATAATTGATTAGGCAACAAGAACACTTGCATCACATAGTTAGGCACAGCTTGAACAACTGTTTTAAGAAGAACCTCCTTCCCTGCCTTAGAGAGAAACTTATAATTCCAAGAAGTCAACTTTTTCCAAACTCTTTCTTTTACAAATCTAAAACCAGACATCTTATTATACCCCACCAGAGAATGAAGACCCAAGTATGATCTTGGATCCCAAACTTGCTGAACGTTCAAAACAGAACAAATAGAAACCCAAGTTTGCTCTTCAACATTAACACTGAACATAATTGCATATTTATTAAAATTTATGAGCTGCATAGAAAAATTCCCATACTCTTCAAAACCCACTGCACAACTAAACATTCCTCCAAATTGGCTCAGAAAAATAGATAACATTCATTTGCAAAGAATAGGTGACTGACAACAGGAGGATATCTAGCTACCGAACACCCATGAAGCAAACCATCCATTTCCATCTTCCTCAACATAACACTTAAACCTTCAGGACATATAATAAATAAGGACGGCGAGAGAGGATCTCCCTGTCGTAACCCACGAGTCGGAATAATAGGGCCAACAAGAGAACCATTAAAAATAACATTATAAGTGACTCAAGTTACACAAAACATGATTCTCTGAATCCATCTAACATCAAACCCCATCAAAACCAAATCTCTTTCCAAATACCTCCATTTAAGCCTATCATAGGCCTTTGACATATCCAACTTGAGAGCAGCTACACCCTTCTTGCCATTTCTCTTGCATTTGAGGTGATGAATAACCTTATAGGCTAATAGCACATTATCAGTTATTGCTCTCCCAACAATGAACGCACTTTGAACTTCTGAAATGAGATGACAAAAAGAAACAACTTCCTTACCTACAACAAACTAGAATTTTTGAAAGAAAGCAGGATTGAAGCCATCCGGGCCAGGTGATTTATCAGGATGCATATCAAAAACAGTTACCCGAACCTCATGCTCAGCAATAGGCGCTACTAATTCCTCATTTTGTGATACAGAAACCTGGGGCCAAGCTAAATTTGAAAGAGAATCCAAATTACCCTCTGATTATTTAAAAATATCAGAAAAGTAATTATAAATAATATTTGCCAATGGATTAAGCATCATCACACCAAATCCCCAAGTGATCCTTCAACCAACGCAAAGCATTCACCTTGCGCCTAGAAGATGCCTGAGCATGAAAGAATCTTATAATTGCATCACCTTCCTTTAGCCAAAATCTCTTAGCTCTCTGCATCCAATACATTTCCTGGCGAAGAAGCAAACCTGCATATTGTCTTTGAACTTCCTAAAGCGCTATCGTTCGGTCTGAACGCTATTTGAGACGAGCCAATTTAAGGGTACTTCGGCACTCAACTAACTAAGTTTTATAAATGTTAGCAATCTGTTCACCCCACCAAAATAAAGTGTTCCCACATTCAGAGAGTTTATGCATCAGATTCAAATTACCCAATGAATCCCAACATTCAGACACCACCTACTTACAATCCTCAACCCGGAGCCAAGAGTTTTCAAATCGAAATTTACGCATCTTGGAATGCCACGCCTTTAAACCCAGATTCAAGAACAGAGGGAGGTGATCGGAAGATGAAAAATCCATCACTTGAATATAAGCATTTGGAAACTTGCAAGCCCAAGACACAGAAGATAAGCCCTGATCCAACTTCTCTTCCACTGAAATCCCATCGCCAAGACCTCAACACCATGTATACTGATATCCCCTCGAAGCCACTTCCAGAAGCTAACAGTAAGAGACAATTTGTCTGAAACCCTGAATTAACCAATCTGGGTAAGCAGCCCCACCCTTCTTCTCCATGACAGATAAAATATCATTAAAATCTCCCATAAGAAGCCATGGAAGATGTAAAAGGCCAGATAAATGCTTGATCAAATCCTATGACTCGCACCGTTTACTTCTATCTGGGATGCCATATTGTCCAGTAAATCTCTAAGAACCACACTCATCTTTTGTCACCACAGAGTTAATATAATATCTATAAGAGCCCAACACTTCTATAAAAACCGAATTACAACAAAGCCAATCCACCACTCCTACCAATACTATCAACAACAAAGTTATTTACAAAACCCAATTGAGACATCACCTTTTGAACTTTAAAATTACCTACCATTGTTTCAATAAGAAAACAATATTTGGTTTACATCGGCCTAGCAGATCCTTAAGGGTCCAAATTGCTTGTAGGTTGGCCAGCCCACGGCAATTCCAAACTAAGGAACTCATGGCTGTAAGTAGGCCTACTCAACAGGTCCCACCTCTGGTCCAATAAAATTATGATTGTCCACAGTCATCAAATCCAACCCATTTGGCCCTAAATCAGCATGATCTAGCCCAATAACTAATGAAGTGGTCTACACAGTAACTCATTTCCTTTTGAAATCCGAGATAATCACTCCCTCTACCTCCAAAGAACTTGGAATAGATTTGTTCAAACCATGCACGTTCCTTGACCCACATAAGGAAAGTTGATAATCATCCCTCCCAACTCCACCATTACCGTTATTATCCTTATTATCACTTGAAAATCTGCTACCCAATTTAGATTTTCCATCAGTGGTCAAAGAAGAACACCGAAAAATAAAGCTAGCGGCTTGCCGGTGTCAGAGCGTAGCCATTTGTCAGTGTCCTGATTTCGCACTCTGCCTGTAGTAGCTCGGAGCGAGCTATCATACTTCTTAGTAGTCAGAAGAGTGAGATTATAGAAAATCCGTTCACAGAACTTCTCTGAATGCCCCAGTAACCCACAGATAAAATAAAATATTGGAAGTCTTTCAAACTTAAATTCCACTACAAACCACTCACCACCTTCCTTCTTCAGCTTCATTCTGCTCTTCAAAGGTTTGGTAACATTGATACGGACCCGAATTCAGATATAGGACGCCAAAAATTCTCATAGTTGCCAGGGTCAAATGCCACATAGTTACCTAGAAAAGACCCTATATGTTGGACAATTTTCCCCAACCTAAATCTCGTAGGAAGATAATGAATTTGCACCAAGAAATCTGAGTGATTAAACTGCATTTGATTTGGAGTTATGGTTCCATCATATCGCTGAAGGAGGAGCAAGTCCTGATTAAATGTCCATGGTCCCGTCTCCAAAACCCGAGTCTCGTCCATTTTATGGACGAATTAAAAGAGAAAGATCTTATTACCTAGCACTTTAATACATATTCCACGAAAAGGTCTCCACAAAATGGCAAAAGTACTTTGCATTGCAGAAAACTTGATTGCTTTATTTATCAGAAACTTTCCAACATGACAGAACTTCTTTTCATTATCTACTGAAATTAAGTCTACACCTCCAACTACATAGCCTTCCAAATCTTCGTCTTGCAAAGAAAGATCACCATATTCCTTAACAAATAGATCTTCCTTATTCCGACCACTAGTCACCATAATTCATTAACAAACAAAGGAGAACTTTACGAAAGAAAAAACAATAGAGGAAAAAAAAACAAAGCACTTGTCAGAAAGACAAGATAGAGAAACTTGTCATAAGACAAGACATAGAGGTGAGTGGAGATCCCTTTCAAGAAGTGTATATGTATAATGTATGTAGCTAGTATGGCCAAACATGAAAGTGTCCAGAGGAAAATCCTCATGTTGGACCAGATAATTTAATTACAGCTAGAAGCTCTACTGAGTCACCAATGTAATAAGAAGTAGGTTGGAGGGATAGGCCCAACTCCATATCAGAACTCTCCATTTCCTACCATTGATTCCATCTCTCTCACAAACCATACAACCAATCTCACCACTTCTGACATCTTTGGCCTGTATAACGGAGACCATTTAATTTATTAATTCAAACTCTTTAATTTTTTTATTTTCAACCCAACATATAAACAGGAAACTAATTTAATATATTTACTTTAATTTTATTTTTGATTCAAACTCTTTGAATTTTTCATTTCAAGTGAATTATAATTTTTATTTTTTAGATTTAATTTTTAATTTAAACCTTATTAAAATTCATTATTGTAGGTGGTGGGGTTTAGCACGCACCCAAGTGTTGGCGACCACGGCACTATGCAAGTTCAGGGCCTATTAAGAAATATAAAATGGGCTTGTGGCCCAGATCGGAGATGGAGTCACCACCCGGATAAAAGTTGAAACACATTTTACAGCAACTAGATTCCATGGGGGTACCCAGAACCGTCTTCAGAGATCGGGTTCGAAAACTGGATATGGGCTTTGGAATACCCACCCAACCTTGCGGTTGGCCTCCGTGTGTGTTTCATATTTTATTACCTTTGATTATTCGATTATTTCCTTATTATCATGTGGATTGCAAACACTTTCGATTTTATGCTTATATTCAAATTTGCACATTAATCTCGTTTACATGCTTATTACCTCAACATTCAAGGCAAATACTAATGAATTTACAATCATACATTCAAAACAAATGGGGAAAGGATTAGGGATTACAACACTTTATACAACTACAACGATAATGAATTCAAATAAAACCTCTCAAGAACTAATTAACTCACTAATTACTTAGTGAGTTGAAGTTACAAAGGGACCTACATCAAACACGAGTTAGTTATATCTCAAAATAAACAATTTTTATACAAAGGGGAAATAAATAAATTTACATAAAATAGGCACAATTATTCATTTAAACATGGTTTATTTCCTCAAACATATATAACAATATAACACTCGCATGCAATGCTAAACATGTTAGGTAGCATGTTCGTATCAAATATTGAAAATATACCAAAGGATACTAAAAATAAAGCAAAATCCTACTGGATTCTGGTGAGGAGGCAACCATTTCCTGGGAAGAGGTGTCACCTCTTGAATCTCTGTCTAGGAGGTGATCGGCTCCTAGCTAAAGGGCGACGTCTCTTTTGTCATGACCCTAACCAAAGGTACATGACTGGCACTAGGGAATGGAAATACATAAAGTAACCGAAACTCGTAGTAAACCTTAGAAATTTTTCACGAAATAAAAATAATACATTTAACAATAAAATCATAATAAATGCACATTACTAAAAGCATAAAACAATATTCTTCAAATACAACATCTCAAGTCAGGTAAAATTAGAATACCGATAATACATACTTTTGAATTAACTACTGCAGTATCTAGAATTCAGTTACATGATATACAAATCAAATCAACATACATAATGCAGCCGGTGAAGAATGAACTCGGCGCAAACTGTGGATACTAGCAGACAGACTATAAGGTCCTGAAAAAAAAATAGGTTGAGGGGAATCAGACCTCACTGAGTGAATCAATTTTATAAAATGCATGTTGGTTTTAAAACCGTTTGTTAAAACCCCTTTTTAAAATAAAATAAAATAAAATCATTATAATTATTAAAATCATTTGCTTTTCTCAATAATATTTATATAAAGTTTCTTTAAAACTTCTTAAATCAATTTAATATGAAATCATCGTACAAAAATATTTAAAATAAATATTTTAGTAGAAATCTAGTAGAACACCTAAACCATTATTCTACTAGTCTTTCGGCTCTCTTTAATCCAAGTGACTGTCGTCCCGAGAGCAAGTTCAACTGAGTTACTGCCACAGTCATTTCACTTATTCCATATTGATGTCCCGAGAGCAAACTCAATCGAGTTACATCCATTTTTATCGGCCCGAGAGCACTAGCTCTAACCATTCACTCTTGCCCGAGGGTACACACTTCCCCGAGCCCAATTCACATATTAATCACATACCGAGATCTTACTCGTGCGCACGTGGTCCTAGTGACACCCACTAGGTAATACGTTCTACCATTATCTCCAAATCAATTTGAATTATAAATAATTAAATAAAGTAAATAAATCATTAAATAAATGATTAAATAAATAAATAAAACATAATAAAATAATTTTCCTTTAAACATGTTTTCAATTATTATTCATAAATCAATCACATGGTCATTTCTTTATTATTTTTAATTACTAAAGAATATACTGAAAACACACACAACACACATTTCATAAAATTAACTCACAGGTTGAGCGTGTCGGGCGACACGTTCTCTGTTTTTCTGGTGCTACAGCTCGTTCCCCAGAGTTTTCTAAAATAAATAATATTTATTTAAAATATGCTCGTAGCATAAAATAATTAAATTCATGAGATTCTCAAAAATTAATAAAATCATGAAATGAAGGAATTGACTCAATCTAAAACATAATGTTAAACAGACTCATAATTTCACAGATACTGATGTCACGTTTTAAGAGAAATCTACCAAAAATTCGGCAGAGTCTCTTTTGTAAAACAGACACCCCTCTACTAAAAGTAGAGTCGTTCCTGCAAGAAAAACACTTCTATTCACCACACAGTACCACACTCGGATCGAACTCCCAAACTACATACAAATTTCCAACCGAGATCATCAACAACACTACTACAAAATATATATATGTTTGAGTTATAAAAATATATAACAAAATTTTATAAAAATTAATCAGGCTATTTGAATAATAATTTTTTTAAAATAATTATCATCTACAAAAGCCCAATTTTTATTTAAACTATTAACATTTCTCATTTAACATACTAATATCAATATTTAAAATTTATTACTTACAAAATTCCAAAAAAATCATAAAAAATATATTTTAACACTAAATATAATTAAAACAGCAAATAATTAAATACTATAATATTTATATACATTTATATTATTTCCGGAAATTAATCTAAAATCCACAAAATATACAAAAATACCTATTTAGCTAATAAAATTAATTTATATCTTC
>CATIWM010330183.1:0-11209 GCA_949671775.1 Mallotus repandus | reverse complement strand
AAGTGTTCTTAAGCTAATAAATTCCCCTAACTCTCATTGGTGAATTTATCCATAAACATGCAATCAAATAGGCTTGGAATGATAACTAGATAATATTGCAACACAAAGAATTAACTGAAATTCAAATCAAATAAAATACTTGTGTTTAATTCATATAATGGTATAACTACTCCTAACAAAGATTCTAAAAGAGAATTAGCCACGCATGACTATGGAGAAATCCATAAACATGATATATAGAAAGAAAGAAAGATGAAATAAAAATAAAGTTGTTTAACAATTGTTGATCTTTCTTCAGCCGTCACTGTGTATCTTGCCTCCTCGTCCCCCTTCTTCAAAAAGTGTTTTAATTTCCTTTATATAGAACTAGGGTTAGGGAGAGTCCTCTTTAGTCTCAAATCTTCTTAATTTGCAAAACATAAGACTTCCTAATCATCACTCGACTTGGATACGGCAAAGACAAACCGTGATAAAGCTAGGTGACGTCCAAAATGTAATTGGCTCTGGATGGCTCAAACATAGCTTGCAATTGGCTCGAAGCTTTACACAGGATTTGGAAGCTTTGACAATTCAACTCAAAATTCCTCATTTGCTCTTTAATTGCCCAGGGTCCACTTACACTCAAAAGATAAACATTAATTAAAAACTAAATATATCTTCCTAAATAGACAAATAATAATAAAAATCCTAATAAAATACTAATTACTAAACAAACTCCTAATCAGACCCAAAAACTATTTAAATTAAATTATTTTCTATTTAAAATTTATTAAAATTTAGCTCTAAGACATGTAAATAATATGCACATCATCGCCGAAACTTGGGCGCCCACTAAAACCAACCGGCTACAGTGGCGACTTCGCTGGGGATAGAGAAACTTATTCTAGTGTTTTATGTTTTATCATTTTTATTTATTTTGTAATTTTCTTTGCATTCACAACACCTTTCACACAATGTGAATTTAGTCCCGAATAAACCAATAATAGTTGTTACTCTGCTGCCTTATTTTACTTAAATCTAGTGGTGGGGTATGTAGCTACTTTTACTAATGACATGTACTAATCCTGCATGGCATGGACCCTTGAGAGGGGAGATGCAATGGAAGTATATCATTGTGGGAACTGAAGCCTATCACCCAAGACTTAGCAACTTCCCTTAGGTTTTCTCCCTAAATGCATGTGTGTGATACCATATAGTAGTTCTCTCTACAAAGCTCTAGCCCATCAAAATGGATTACTTCAAATCGGCTTTTCATGCCTATTATAGTCATTATATTAGACTTTGGTTTTATTTAGAGGAATTACTACTTGTTTGTTATCGCCTTAAGAGTTATCTTTCATACGTCAATTTTATTAACCCTTGATGATAATCAAAATCTACGCAAAAAATCCTAGGAAAAGAAACTCGCCAATGAACACATGTGTGGGAGAAATAAGGGTGGAGATAATAGCTTATGGACTATTTGTGTTTGTACATAGTTGCTTATCTTCGTTGACTATTTGTGTTTGTAAATAGTTGCTTGCCTGTGTTATATGTTTTATCCTTGTAAATATAAAACAAAAATAAAAGATAAAATTAACCTGCATCTCATGCATACACGTCATGCATACTTCTAACACATTATGTTGCAGATATAAATCCAAAACTCTCCTTTGTTTGGATATGATCTCGCACGGGCTATTTGGTTAGGATTTTTGAGAAAGCAACAATACCATATTTTGATCCTGAAGCTTTTAAAGAATAGTTGAGACAGGAAATAATAGCTAAAACTTGATCAATCATTTGGGTGATAATGGGGAAATGATGCAGATGTTCAGGTAGAAACAACCTGTGGATCTTGAAATTGAAACATCAGTGAAACCCTAAGACAAAGATGAGGATAATTTGGAAATTATACTTGCTAATCCGGTAGGTTGACCAAATTTAGACCTTTCTAACAGTGTTGAGAAGACGGATTAAGTGATCCATCTTCCTATCACTTCATTATGATCAAAGATATTTTTGAGTCCAATTTAGGTGAAGAAGGATATGTCGTCTATGCTTTCAACTGATCATGAATATTTTTATCGTTTAGTGTAGTGCTCTTATGACCTATGTCCAAATGATGATAAAAGAGAAGGGAATCGATTTCCCCTATGAACTACATAGACATTAACTTAGATCATGATGTTGATCCATTGCCCAAGAAATTCAAGTTTACTGACATGAAGAAGTATGTTGGAATGGAGGACCCCCATTTGCACTTAAAGTGATATATGACTTACATGAAAGCCACGGGCTTAAGCAAGGCTTAAATTGTTAGGCAGTTCCTTTTACCTTTGGAGGGAATGCCCATCCAATGGTATATGCACTTAAACCTAGAGTGAAAGCTATTTCAGAGGAATTGTGTGTAGCTTTTATTGAGCAGTATGGATTGAATTCTCAACTAGAGGTTTGATTGAAGGATTTGTAGAACACTAGGCAAAAATTCAATGAGTCTTCCACAGACTATCTGATGAGGTGGAGAGGGAAGCTAGCATAGATGAGGCACAAACCTGTAGAAGCGAATTAAGTCATGATTGCCATGGAAGGATGTGTGCCTTCACCTTACAAAAAGCTGAGAGATATGAGAATCCAAAATTTTAAAGAATTATATAGATTTGGGCTTCAGGAAGAACTAGATTTAGTGCAAGAAAATAGATTTTTTAAGGGCAGAACTGGGGCAAAGAAGGAATTGGTGCTAGTAGTAGTGTGTAGATCAACGCAGTCAAGCCTCTTCTATAAGTGCATAGGTTTTATAATTTGGGAAGACCTCTCTTTAGTGTCCTAAGAAAACTTATAGAGAAGAAGCTATTACAACTCTTACCACCTAAAGCACCAATTACAAATGCAAACCTGAATCTGTATTACAAATACCATTAAGTAATTGGACATGACACTGACCGATACATCTAACTTAAGCATGAAATCCAAGATCTTATTGACTCTAATAAAATAATCGACTTTGGAACCAAAAGGCCTAAGACCTAGAAAATTCCATAACCAAACTATCGTAATGTCCCACCACAGAACCCACTTGTCCTTATAATTAACATTGGGTTAACAGAAGAACAAGTCTTCAATTCTTTTGTTAACCTACAACTAAACTCACCCCAATAAAACCCAAGCTAATAGGAGCGAGGTCTGAAGCTACAACATGAGGTAATGGAACTGTTCATCAATGCTATTTACATTTGGAGCTCCAATGAGGAAGTAGAAGAAAAGGTGAATATATGGGAGAGTGGCAATAAGAAAGAGACTATTCATAAAGAGACAATGAAAGCTGGAGGTAAGCAAGTAGTGTAAATCGTAATCAATGGAGATGAAAAAGAAGAATTGAAGAAAAATGAAGCAAAAGAAGAAAAGAAAATAGAAATGAAGGCTATCACTAGTGTTTGGGAATTACTTGTGCATTCCAAAGCCCATCGGGAGGCACTAGTTTAGGCCTTAGATCAGAAGAAAGTTCTAGTATGCACCACCCTTGAACAAATGGTAAACTCGTTAATGGAAAGACCCAAGTGTGTAGTTGCGTTCATTGATGATGATTTACCTTTAGAAGGAAGAAACCGCCATAAAGTGCTGTTTATAAAGGCATAAATAAAAGGGAAGCTGATATGTTGAGTAATGGTTGACAATGGTTCTGTAATAAATATATGTCCTTTGAAGATTTTGCCTAAGCTGGGACTTACAGTGGCTGATCTTAAGCAATTTGATGTAGTTATCAAAGCATATGATGATACTAAAAGGCAAGTGGAAGGAACTTTTAGGGCCTTGGTCAAAATTAGGCCTATTGAGACATGGGTCACTCTTCATGTGATTGACATCCCAATTACTTTTGCTATCTTATTGGGAAGGCCTTGGTTTCACCCATTAGGAGGAGTGCCATCCACTATGCATCAAAAGATTAAGTTTCAGCATGAGGGAAAAGTGGTCACTAATTCACTAGAAACTGAAGCTGTTGTCACTGTTACTGATATGCTCTAGGCTAATTGTGTAATGGCCATACTTTGAATTTTTCATATTCTTATTTTATTAATAAAGAAGCATTTTCACAATCACTAGCTAATTCTAATATTATCGTTGATTAGTTAATTCTATATAAGGTCATTAAGTATGTGGCTTAATAGTAAAACTCTTAGGTGATACTTGAATTCTAATATAAATATCCCTAGTCGATCATTATTCTGGGAATACCAATAAATAAAGACTAGTATAAGGTTGACTGATGATTATGTTTTACTGATCATGTATATGAGATATTGGGTCAAACTCATAGGTACATATTTAGAGAAATGATGTAATGGATTGACCCACTATGATAATACTACATGGATTATTGTCATAAGTAATTCTCATCACAGTAGTATTATTTGAGTCCTTTGACTTGAAATCACCATGGTTTCCTGCATGAAGAGTACTGTATTTTGACACATCCCTACATTATCTTTAATTGGATGATAAAACAGGTTGTAATTGGATATAAAATGAGTTATGTGAGGCGTATGAGTGATTGAGATGGAATTTGTCCCTCAGTTTTTTTTGAGAAGATATTAGTGGACCCCTCGATAAGTTAGACTGAAGTAAAATGTATAGCCATGCTAGAATGTATTGATAAAAAGTTATCAATATCAGATAAAAAGTTATCAATATCAGATAAAGAGTTATCAACATCATTGAGATATGATTGAACTATATAAGGATGACATAAACCTTGCCTTATGTTCAATCAAGATATTGTGTGACAAAAGGACTATAATACACACTGTGTATTAGGTTATGTCAGATTTTTTATCTTTACAAAACTTGGGTAGTCATAATGTCTTGCTGGAGGCCACTTATGACTTATGGGCTAAAATGAGAATTTTAGGCCCACTACTAATATTGTGTGAACCTACAGGGTCGCACACTTAAAACAGGTTCAAAGCAAACTTGGGTTATTTAACCCAGGAATAATCTCTCTAAGAGAATAAATAAATATATATGTATATATATTTATATTTATAGTTATTTATTTCCTAATTTATTTAAGGTAAGAGGTATCTAAATAAATTAGAAATGATTCTTATTTAGAAATTAGAATCAAAATAAGAAGTTTAATCTTACCAAAACTATTTTTGTAAGTAAGTGGTAAGTAAAATGGATGTCTATAAGAACATCTTATTCTCTAGGGCTTTTAGTAGCCATTTTTCTCCTCCTTCTTCCTCTACTTCTTTTGTGAAAATAAAAACACAAAGAGAGAATAAAATAAAAGAGTTATTTTTTGAACAAGGTGCTAGCACATCTACATTGCTTTGGATTCCTTGTTCGTGTGGATACCAGTAGGGGTCGTGGCTTTTTAGTGGCACCTCAATCCAACAAGGGGATACATAAAGCTCAAGGTAGGGTGTCATTGGTGTGAACCCCCTCTTTTCCTTCCAACATTCTTGCCTTGAAATCATCTTGGTAAGTTTCAAAAACCCTCTCAATTGATTTATTCGAATTACATGGATCCTGTTAAGGGTTCCTGTGGTTAAAAGTTTTAATTTTCACTCTGTTTTCGATCATAAAAACCCAAAAGTTGCTAATATAAAATTGGCTCTTAAAAAAATCCTTATCGGTCCTATTTTTGAGGTCTGCATGATATAGGAAGATGATCTGGATGAAAAGATTATGAGTATGATGAGGCGAATGAACTTCATGCTAGGTCTGGGATTTAGTAAAGGATCAGAATAGGCCATCAGAGTTTATTGAACATAAGGTGTAAGTTTTAAAGCATGGAATTAGGTATGAGGAAGTTGGAAATATAGGGGAAGAGACCAAAGAGTGGAAGCTATGAGAGAAATTTGTCAAAGAGGGCATAGGTTATCCTTACATAAGTGCCCCTGAACCATTGATACTGGTTGGAAAAGAGGTACCTAGATTTGAAATTTTTATTGTGTGTGTGAATGGATAAAGAACAATGTTGGTCTTGAGGAAATGGAAATGGAAGAGCTAATGAAAGATGAAGAATCAGAGGAGGATTTCCCTATCAAGGAGCTTACCGAGGAGGCTAATTTTGAGACCTTTGTCCAGAACTCTATTTTAGATGTTGTTTATGATAACTACATCGGAGAAACATCAAAATGCTCTAGCACGTGCTTTTGATGATATGAAGATCTCTTCAGATACCACTCCTAAGGATATGATAGCTTCACTACTTCTAAAACCCATTAGTGTTGTTTCCTTCTCCGATAGTGATCTCCCATTGGAAGGGAAACCTCATAACAAGCCTCTATTCATCTAAGTGGTCATGAAAGCTAAAAAGACATCATGGGTCGTGGTTAATGATGGGTCAGCCATCAATGTCTACCCACTCAGGCTACTCCATAAGTTTGGGATACTAGTTGAAGAGCTTGAAGCATCAAACTTGATAATCAGGTCTTATGTTAACTCCAAGAAGCAAGTAGTAAGAACCTTCAAAGTGGCTGTCATTATGAGAGAGATTGAGTCAATTATGGAATTTAAAGTGTTGGATATCCTGCCTACATTCACTCTGTTGCTAGGAAGACCTTGGTTCCATCCACTCGAAGGAGTACCTTCCACTTTGCATCAAAAAATCAAGTTCCCACTCGACGGAAAGGTAGCCACTATCGAAGCTGAGATTAACATTCTAGTTGAATGCATGAATGTTACCCCTCTGGCCCTTCAAGTATCAGTGATCAACGAAGATAGGGTCAGTCCAAAGGTGACAACCATGATGAAGAAGAAGAGCTATGAACTGGGAACTAGGCTCAAAAAGAAAATAAATGGGATTTCAAAACTGCCAGACTTCAAGGGACAGACTAGCAAGCAAGGACTAGGGTACGATCCAACCGTAGACAAGGGAAAAAAGACCACTTTCATTTTTGAAGGCCTCTCTAAGTACCAAGGTTAGCCTGAGGAATGGGAATGCAATGGGATTAGAAGCCAGGATTCGAGATATTTACTGATGTGATCAGTAGTATGGAAAAAGGATAGAATCATATTGAAGAAGAAGAAATAATCTTTGTTACTAAGATTGAATAGGTTCTGCAGAGTATGAGGTTGGAAACTGAAGCTCCCAGCTATGTCGACATTGTAACTCTCATTGAGTCCAACATAGAGGGTATCTTGTTTAATGATACACCTACTCCTAAAGATATATGTATTGCTAATCTATTTGAAGCTTTTGACGTACCGAACTCTAAGTATGATGCAATAAAGTCTAATTTTCCTTATTTTTATAATGTGCTTTATGGTAATGATGAGCATTTCATTGAACTTACACTAGCATATTTGACATTCATTCCATTAACACTGAACCATTTAACATGGGAATGGATGAAAATCATTGTATATTGCATATTTCAAAAGATGTTACCCCTAAGGAAAGGAAAGAATTAGAAAAAATATTAACAAAATACTTAAAAGTATTCACTTGGATGTACGACGACATGCTTAACATCAACAGGGACATCGCTCAGCATTACATTCCGACTAAAGAGGGACACAAGCTTATGAAACAGAAATTGCAAAGGTTGAGACCATGATAGGCATAGTTGGTAAAAAAGGATAAAAAGAAGTAGATCAAAGCTAAGTTCCTAGAAGTGGTGCACTATCCAGAATGGTTGGCCAATGTGATTCCAGTACCTAAAAAGGATGGGAAAGTAAGGATTTGTGTAGACTATAGGGATCTCAATAAAGCATGCCTGAAAGACAATTTTCCTCTGCCCACATAGATGTTCTGATTGACAATACCATCGTATGTGCTATGTACTCCTTCATGGATGGGTTTTCAAGATACAACCATATTCTCATGGTAATCTTCAATAAAGCTAAGATCGCCTTCATCACTAAATAAGGAATATCCTGTTATAGAGTAATGCCTTTCGGCTTGAACAACGCAGGCGCAACCTATTAGAGGATGGCCACAACAATGTTCCATAATATGATACACAATAAGGTAGAAGTTTATATTGATGACATGATGGTAAAGTCAAAGACTCAGGAAAAACATCCAGTTGCATTGGAGAAGTTCATGCACAGGGTAGACAAATACAATCTGAGGCTAAATCCTAAGAAGTATGTATTTGTTGTAACTTTAAGGAAGATGCTAGGACATATAGTTAGTCAGAGAGTGATTAAAGTTGATCCAGATAAGGTGAAAGCAATTCGTGAAATGCCTACACTGAAGATTGAAAAGGAAATTAAAGGATTCTTCTTAAAGTTGTAGTTCATTAGTTGATTCATAGTCAGATTGACCGAGGTGTATGAGCTGATATTCAAGCTACTTATAAAAGATTAGCCTGTGGTTTGGAATGAACAATGCCAAATTACTTTTGACAGAATCAAGGACTATCTTATGAATCCACCAATTTTGAGAACCCCAGAAATGGGAAAGCCCTTAATCCTATACCTATCAATTGAAGAGAGCGCAATATAAGCTATGCTAGCTTAGGAAGGAGAAAAGCTGAACACACAGTTTATTACCTAAGCAAGAAGATGTTACCTTATAAGAAGAAGTATGGTCAGGTTGAGCATATCTATTTGGCAATGGTTTGGGCCATGAGAAAGCTGAGGCACTACTTTCAGTCTTACAAGATCCGAGCAGTTTTGAAGTTAGATCCAATGAGACATCTGTTTGAAGCACTTTCACTAGTTGGGAAATTAACCAATTGGCTGGTGTTATTGATAGAATTTTATGTTGAGTATTTGACTAAGAAAATAATTAAAGGAAGAATAGTAGTTGAGTTTCTAGCACTAAACCCTACTTTGAGTGACCAAGAGATAAATTCCCAGACGATCTCACTATAGTAATTGAAGTTCAGAGATGGAGCATGTACTTCGACAAAGCAGTAAGCCAGTTCGAAGCAGAAATAGGAGTAATTTTGTTGACCCCAGAGAATGAAGTGATTCTTATAGCAAAGAAGCTATCATTTTAGGTTACGAACAATGAAGCAGAATATGAAGCATGCGTGATGGGAATGGAAGCACTGATAGCCCTAAAAGTCATGTAAGTGGAAATATTGGGTGACTCAATGCTGGTAATCAATCAGGCCAATGATGAATGGGATCTAAAAGAGCCATATTTGAAGCCGTATCTAGAGCATTTACAATAGTTGGAGCAGCCATCTAGAAGTGCAGATTTATCCACTTACTAAGAAACAAAATCAAATGGTGATGCCTTAGCATCACTAGCATCAGTTTGGGATGGACTGGCAACCATGCCTATAAAGCCTTTGGTATTTCTGAAATCTAATAAATCATGTTACAAGAACGTAAGGGTAATGGAAGCGAGAGCGGATTAAAAACCTTAGTTTTACAACATTCAGCAATATTTGGATAAGCGTGAATACCCAACAAATGCAAGTGAGAAAAAGATAAGACAGTCATTAGAAAGCTATTAGCAAAATTCATTTTCCATTAAGGTGTTTTGTACAAGAGAACTTCAGATGGGATGTAATTGCGCTATTTGGACAAGAACGAAGCAAAAAAGGTAATGACAAATGTTCACGAAGGAGTTTATGGTCTGTATATAAATGGTATAATGCTAGCTAAAAAAATAATGAGACAAGGGTTCTTCTGGATGCCATAAGTGTTAGATTCATGGGGATGTCAATCGTTTACCTCACTCAGAATTAAACACCATATCCTCTCCTTGGCCATTTTTAGTTTAGGGACTTGAATCTTAGGAGAAATTCATGCTATAGCCTCTAACGAACACGGATACATCCTGGTCGCGGTTGATTACTTCACAAAGTTGGTAGAAGCTGAATCTTATAATAAACCTGGGGCAAAGTAGGTAGCTAAGTTCTCAGAGAAGAATCGTTAAAGCTTTTGACAAGAGAGTAAAATAGCAAGATATCAAGGTTGGAGATTGGGCATTGAGGCAAGCTAAACAGAATCTACCGAATCTAATGGGGAAGTTTTGACCTAATTGGGAAGGGCCTTATTTGGTTAAAACTATCCTTTCACATGGTGTAGTCAAGCTAATGGATGTTGATATGAATGAGCTCTTTAAATGGATCAATGTCGATTGTCTTAAGTGATACTATTCGTAAAAAATACAAAAATAATATAAAAGAGAGGCAAAATACTTAATTAGAAAACCCAAAATGGCTAATTGAGAACAAGGATACTGTCATTTTGAAATATCCTTTGTGCAGCCATGCTTATGATAAATGTTATTTAGTACAAATGAAAAACAAAATCATCAAGAATTGCACATGTAAAGAAGTAAATGCCTAAATTAATATCTATCATATACAAAGGAAAATTTTGTGTCTTAGAGTTCATATCTTTCTATGATGTAATTGCATCAATTTCTTTTGTAAACCTTTCTTTTTCCATTTCATTGTATTTATTTTGATGGCATGGTAAGTAAATAGAACAGACAGAGAAAAAAACAACAAATATCAGAAAGCATCAGAAAGCCTTATAATAGTTCATCAGTTACTTACATCTCAGAAAAATGTTTAAAATTTTCCATAAGTATAGTCAGAAAAATAAAGTGGGAGGTGATGATGCTCGACCCAAATCCTAACACATGCGTAGACATAATTCGACTTGGCTGGAGCAGGTGCTTGTCGAGCATTGATCCAAGTGAGGATCCTCCATGTGTACAGTAGTCAGACAGGTAGGATTTTCCCTATATTTTGGGGGGGACCATAGAACGAAGGGCATCTTCACTGGCAGAAAAGGTGCCTCGTATGGGGGGAGGGGAAGCCTTGCTGTCCCACATGAGGTATTGTCCCGTCTTAGCTTAGAGCGGTGATAACTCATATTTATATATATATTTTTATGTCAGTTTTATTATAAATATCTATGTTTATAATTTTATTATTGTGTATTTTATTTTAATTCAGTGTATTATTTAATAATAACCTTTGTCTTTGGTATTGGGCTTAATTTTATGAATTTAATGTCATTTAGGCCATATTTGGAAGTTCAGAACTGTCAAGGCCCAATTTCCATTCAGTCCGGCCCAAGCCCACGTCCAAGCCCAGCAGCACAGCCCGCAAAGCGCGACCAGCCCGCTCTGCACGGACCGTGCGAGGAGCTGCGCGCTCCGCACGGACCGTGCGAAGAGCCGCGCGCTCTGCACGGACCGTGCAGAGAGGCGTGCGATCAGCACGGACCGTGCAGAGAGGCGTGTGCGCGAATCATCAGCGCACGCTCCGTGCCAGCCTCGCGCACGCCCCGTGCAAACCGAGCC
>CATIWM010330114.1:0-12105 GCA_949671775.1 Mallotus repandus | reverse complement strand
AGTAAAAGAGGTGGCTCAGCCCACCCCGCTTGTTAATGTTGAATATTATTAATTAGTTTGTTACTAAAAAAGGATGAACCATGCAGCTTGATGGGAGTCTATTTTTGCATTAAAATAGTAACTCTTGCGAGAATATTTTGCTTTAGTAATCTCCCATGACGAGGGTGGAGGTCTATGATTGGTTGGCTTCCAAGGACAATTAATCATATATTAGGCGGTCAAAAAGGATTAGGTTAAACTCGGCAGCCATGATGTGTTTGAAATCTCTATAATTCATTTTCAAATCACATTAAGCTACATATTTTTTGTCAAATGACGGACAATGACCAATTGAAGACTCACATATTTAATCTCATCACGACAGATATATATTTAAAATTTAAATAATATTTGGACTTAATTTTTTTAGTTTCATAAAATGAAAAAAATCAAATAAACTATGTTAAAAAATATTATTTTTCATAATAAAATGATAATTTGATTGAATTTTCATCGAGTGTTTGATGTGAAAAATAATAGGAATTTTGAATTTCATGTTTTCCTTTATAATGAACACTTTCTAATAAAGTGTTATGTCAAACCATATATAATCAACAAATTATTAATCAATAAATTTTTATCCCTTGAGTTTCCAATTAAACATAATATTTTCTGTATTTAAGATATACTTGAAAAATTTTATTATTAAATATATTTTTTAAAATCTATACTTGAGTTTTTTTAAAAAATAAATAAATTACTATTTTCATCTTGAGGTTTGAATTACAATAATTATCTTATTTTCATTATTTATATTTATTTCTATTTAGTAAAATATTTTTTGCCTAATTTTAACTACACTTTTTGATTATCAATGAAAAAATATAATCAACTAGTAATACTGTACTATAATATTTAAAATAATTTTAAAAATTTATATTTCCAACCCCTCATATTAATAATTATCAATGTCTCTTATATTATATAGACATCTCTTAGAAATTAATAGAAAAATATTTTCTATTCATGGAGTATTTTTTTAGTATATATGAACAAATGAGTAATACATATTTTAAATATTTTATATTTTATATTTAAAAATTAAATGATTAATATATATTTTAATTATTTGATATTAATAATACAATAAAACCTGTACAAATTAACAAATTTGGAACTATACAAATTTCTATTAAAACGGGTATTAATTGGTTGATAAATTAAATTTTTATTAATTTATTGAGTATACTTACAATTGAAAATATAACACTCATTTAATCAATTAAAAATTTATTTTAATTTCATAAATATAAATTATTATATTAATAAAAGGAGGCTAAAATTCTAAAGAATATAAATCAACCTATATCTAATTGATTTCCAACTACAGTTTAATTATATTAAATTTTTTGAATGTAATTGATATAATTTTTATTTTATGAAGAGGTAAAAGATGTACCCTATGGAAGCATTTCTTGTACCTACTAATATCTAATCACTCACAAGTGGCTAGCTTGGAATATTTCGGTTATGAAATTTATAATGAGAGTTTGTTATGAGTGTGTAGAATATTCTTTTGAGCTTGGAGAACAAGCAAACTCTGTATATATGTAACACATTATTCTTTAATTCATTTCAATGAGAATTGATTTTTTTTTTCATTCTTCATTCCCTCATTTTGTTCATGGTATCAGAGCAACGACGGTCACCCATTTTATAGCTTTTCTTCTACCTCTTGATGCCTTCAATGGAGGACAATAATACCTGATACCCCTCAGGTATATTTCTATTTAACTAATAACTTATATTTCTAATTAAAAAGTAATTTGTAGACCAAGGAAGACCAAATCTAAGTAGAAAAAGGCGTTCCTCATCAGGAAGACTTCTGGATCAAAACAAACCGCCTCAAGTAAGGGAAAATCCTACAAGGAAGAGGAATCATATTCCTCTTAGGTTTGAGCATCTCATTCCCTATAAATACTTCTCATGACTCTTCATATTATTTCATTCAATTCTCTTAGCTCTTACTCTCTCATTATCTCTTTATATCCTCTCTCTACCCTCTCTAACTTAAGCATTGGAGGATTTGTGGGGGAAACCCCACATTTCACTTTACTTCTTTTTTGATTGCTTGATCACAAGACTCAAAAGTTCCGAAAATCGAGTTATCAAGTGGCGCCGTCTGTGGGGACCTCTCAAGTTGAAACCATCACAAATTTGTCGAGCTAAGCAACTCCAAAAATGGCATCCAATCCACCGCTAGCTACCGACACTTAGATCAATCCACCAGGAACAACCCTTGACACTCCCATCACTCCAACAACTCTTATTCCTCCCATTAACCCATCAGCCCCTATCCTATCAATTGACCCATTGGCCCTTATTCGCCATGGAGGACCGTCATCCCAAATCCCTCTTTCCAAAATCACCCATGAATGGGCGACACCCGGCACAAACTTTTCTTATTATGCTCTTTTACATCATACTAGCAGACCCATCCCTTCTGTGCCTTTCCCAAGTCTTTCAGGAACCCCTATTATAAACACACCAAACCTTAACATGGTAGCCCAAACACTCAATCGGCCTCCCACAAATAAAAGGCAATGATCCAAAAATATTCAGGCCCAAATGACCCTCATGCAACAACAACTGAATGCCTTAATTAAAGAAAATAATCCCGGAGCTACTAATCCGAAGAATAATGTGATCATACCACATGTGGCATTTGAGAGTGCTTCTAGAAGGGACAAAAAAGCTCAGAAAGATCTAGAAGGGAGTCGAGTACAAATCGGCTTGCTTTAGATAACTCCAAGATAGCTCAGAAGGTAGAACAAGCAATCCAAAAAGCTCAGACGGGGCCAATAAAGGAAGATGAATGTATCCTGGAAGGAACAATAGCCTTCGTAAGCAGGATAATCAAAACTGAAATCCCGTCCAAGTTGAAACTACCTCAGCTGGACTAATTCGATGGCACTGGAGATTCGATTATCCACATCTCTTCATTCCAGACTAAGATCCTGCTCCAGAATGTGAATGATGGAATATTGTGTTGAGTCTTCCCAAGTACACTCACTAAAACTGCCCAAAGGTAGTTTCACCAACTGCCTAAAAATTATGTTTCATCCTTTGAAGAATTGGTGGAGAAGTTCAGAACTCGATTCATCACTAATGTCCCACCTGCAAAAATATAAATGATCTCTGGATGTGCAGGCAGGAAGCCACGGAATCATTAAGAAGCTACGTAGACATATTCAATAAAGTTTCCATGCAGACCGAGAACTTAAGTGATGAAGTGGCTATAGAGGCAATGAAAAATGGAACACGATTGGGAAAGCTAAAAGATAAGATCGGGACTAAAGAGCCCACCACCTTCTCTGAGGTCATGTTTATGGCAATGAAACTAATAAAACTGGATGAAGACAAAAGGCTGCAGTGGGATGATGACAAAATAACCTTTAAAATAGATGAAAGGTCCGAGCCAAGGAGATCTAAAGTCTAATGTCCTTACTTCAAAAGTTCGACGGGAAACTCGGCAGGCAAATTCAGGAAAGAAATTGAAAATTATACCCCTCTAAATGCTCCAAAATCACATATCCTTATGTGGATCAAAGCAAATGTGGTAGGAATACATGTGCCAAAAAGATCGAGCCTTAATAAGAGAGTGATACAAGATAGAAGATTCTATTGCCAATATCACAAAGAGTATGGCCATGACACTGACGATTGTCAGGAATTAAGACGGGCTATAAAACAACTAATACAAAATATTAAACTCAAAAAATTCACTGACACATCTCGAAGACACCGCGACTCCGAGGATGAGAATGGAGATAAATCAGAAGCAAAGAAGGCTCATAATGGGGTAGCCGAAGTTATTAATATGATAGTTAGAGGAGAAGCACCTAAAGAGAAAATGATGAAAAGAACTTGGAGAGAATAAAGCTAGTTGCAAAGGCCAACTATTACATTCGAACCTGAAGATGGAGAACATATCCGGCATCCCCATAATGACGCCTTGGTCATAAGTGCATACATTCAGAATTATTTGGTGAAGAGGCTTCTGATAGATGAGGGAAGCGCTGTCAATGCACTCTCATTGCTATGGGAGGCTTAATCACTTATCTTAAACCCATTAAGAGTCTCATCAAAAGCTTTTATAGAGGAACAACTCAACCTATGGGGATAATGGAATTAGCAGTAAAATTTGGAGACCAAGAAGCTGGAGATATAAAAGTAGTCAAATCTTTGTTCAACATTGTAGACCTTTCACTCACTTATAATGGTATCATCAGAAGACCCATTTTGTATAAAATCGATGCAACCACAAGCATTAGGTGGTTGACCATGAAGATCCCTTTAGAAGACCGAGTCATAACTATACGCGGAGATCATTCTATGGAAAAATAGTGCTATCAATTGGCTGTCAAGCCCCAACTTGAAGCATTTCCCCTAGCATCTTTAAAAGCAGAAAAATAAGGAGCCAGTCCAGAACCAGTGGAGCAAGTCCAGACACTGCAAATAGCTAGTGGAAAAAGGGTCAAAATTGGAGGCAAGCTTGATGGAATATCAAGCAGAGTGTCAGTGAAGTCCTTAACAAACACTCAAACAATTTTGCCTCAGAAGCAACCGAGATCGTGGGTGTAGATCCTCAAATTGTGTCACACAGCCTGAACATCCTACCAGGAAAGAAACCTATAATCCAGAAAAATAGGAGATTTGCACACGACAAACATTGCCGAAGAAACAAGAAAGCTGCTAAACGCCAAATTTATAAGAGTAGTTACACATCCGGAATGGATAGCCAATATGGTCCTAGTTAAAAAAGCTAATGGGAAGTACAGGATGTGTGCTGACTACACGGACCTCAATAAAGTGTGCCCTAAAGACAGCTATCCATTGCCAATAATTGACTAGTTGGTAGATTCGACAGCTGGCAATTACTTATATAGTTTCATTGATACTGGTCAGGGGTACCACCAGATTCCAATAAAGAAGGAAGATGAAGAAAAAATGCCATTCATCACTCATGAAGGCCTTTACTATTATAAGGTCATGCCTTTTGGGTTGAAAAATGTCAGAGCCACATACCAAAGGCTGATGAATCGTGTGTTTTACTATCAAATTAGGAAGAATGTGGAAGTGCACGTGGATGACATCATAGTCAAAAGCCATCGAGCAGAATAATATGCAAGGATCTTAAGCAAATCCTCAACATACTGGACCAGTACCAGATCAAGCTAAACCCAAACAAGTGTGTATTTGGAGTAAAAGCAAGAAAATTCTTGGGCTTCATGATTTTACACAGGGGGATAGAAGTAAACCCAGAGAACATGGAAGCTATTCTAAACATGAAAGCTCCGAAGTCACTAAACAAGCTTCAGAAGTTCAATGGCAGAATCACGACTCTCGAAAGATTCATGACATGCTCAGTGAAAAAATGCTTACCCCTATTATGAGCCTTAAAGAATTCTAAAAAATTTTAATGGAATGACGAATGTCAAGTATCTTTTGAAGAAATTAAGACATTCTTGACTTCACCTCTATTGCTTAGCAGACCAGTCTTGGACGAGACTTTATATTTATATCTTTTCGTTAGTCATGAGTCCATAGCCTCGGTATTAGTACGAGAAGAGGGAAGCCAACAAAGCCCAGTTTATTATGTCAGCAAGATCCTCAAAGGCTCAAAAATTCAATATCCTAAATTAGATAAGCCTACTATGATAGTCGTCCACACGTCCCAAGAAGCTCAAACAGTACTTCCAAGCCTATTATATACTAGTCAGAACTAACTTCCCTTTGAGGAAAATTTTGCAGAAGCCAAAAACTTTCGGACTTCTGGTCCAATGGACAGTTCAATTAGGAGAATTTGACATCAGCTATAAGCCTCTCCAGCAGATAATGGCTCAGGAATTAGCAGATTTCATACAAGAGATGACGGTCGAAGAAGCAGTCCCTCTTTAATATTTGGAATGGAGACTATACATAGACGTAGCATTTAGAGCCCAAGGGTCTGGATCAGGAGTTGTCTTGATTGGACCAAATAAAGTTAGAATCAGATATACAGTTCAGATCAAGTACAAAGCCACCAACAACGCGGCTGAATACGAAGCATTACTTACAAGGCTGAGACTAGCCATATAAGTTTGAGCTAAACGTATCAAAGTGTACTCTGACTCCCAAATGGTGTTTTTATAAGGCTACTACTAGCCCAACATGTCCAAGGATGCATATCAGCTTATTCAGAAATGTCCCAAGTGTCAGTAGTTTGCTCATCTAACTCACAAGCCTTCCAACACTCAGCATCCAATTGGAAGTCTATGGCCTTTTGCTGTTTGGGGAATGGATATCCTAGGTCAATTACAACTCTTATGATAACTCATTTTTCTTTTATAGCTCAGATCATCCGGGCATGATACTTGTATCTGCACCTCTAGATGGAATGAACTACCTATCATGGAGTATATCCATGAAAATAGCTCTAGGAGTAATGCTGAAACTTGATTTTGTAGATGGATGAATCAAACAACGTACCATTTAAAGGAATAACTAAGTATGAACAATGGACTTGTGTCAACTATATGGTCACCTCATAGATATTAAATTCGGTCTTCAAAGACATAGTGGAAGCATTTTTTATACTGCTACAATAAAAGAGTTATAGGATGAGATTCAAAAGAGATATAGGGAAAGTAATGGCCCTTTATTGTATCAAATCCAAAGGGAAATAAGCTCTATTTCTTAAGGCCATGATTCGGTAGCAAAGTATTTTACAAGATTAAAGAAATTATAGGATGAACTAAGTTGTCTCTTGCCATTACCACTTTGTACATTGCGGGTCTGCTAAACAAATGGCAGATATTCATTCATCTAATAAGCTCATTAAATTCCTTATAAGTTTAAATGATGGTTATGATTATAGTAAGAACTAAATCCTGGTTATAGATCCCTTTCCTAGTGTGAACCGTGCTTACTCTATAGTACTTTAGGTAGAAAAACAAAGAGAAGTTAATGTTGCCTTTCATGAAGCTATTAATGGGAGTGTTTTGCTTGCAATAATATAGCCAATCAATAATAAAAAGAAAGCTATTAGGAAACAAATACCAATAAAAAATTTTAAGAAAGATAAGAAGGACCGATTTTGTGATTTTTGTAACGCTAAGGGACATGGAAGGGAAACTTGTTTTAAATTACATGAAGTACTTGATTGGTACAAAGATTTGAAAAGCCAAGAAAAGTAATCAAGAGCTATTGTCAATATGGCTAGTACACCCCTCCAAGTGAGTATAAATGACATGTTTAATGTAAAGGTTAAATCAAAAGTAGACGTTGTAACTTTAGTGCAATGAGAAGTCATAAAAATAATGAAAGGAAAGTTGCCCCTTGATGGTAACATAATTAATTTTTCCAACATGGATGACTATGCAGGTATGGCTCTATTAAACCATGATCTTAGCATTGTTTTCAGCACTGCCAATTTAATTAGTCCTAGTATATGGATCCTAGACACTGGAGCCTCCAATCACATGTGTGTAGAAAAAAATTATTTCATAGACTAAGCCTTTTGCATTGTCCTTCCCCTGTTTACTTACTTGATGGTATACTTAAAGTAGTTTATAAAAAAGGAAATGTAAGAATTTCCAATGACCTACACCTTGAAAATGTTCTCTACATGCCAAGCTTCAAATTTAATTTATTATCAATCAATAAATTAGCCTAATCTATCCAACTTAAATTTGTTTTCTTACCCAATTGTCATGTTCTTTAGGACCTACAGACTAGCAAGACTTTGGCAACAGTCAAGCTAGTAGGAAATTTATATATTTTAGATAAAGATTCTCTTCAAAAAAAGGTTGAAGCACAGCATTTTATTTCAAATGTTCATCAGAGTTTTATTTTAAACAAGAAATTTGATTCTACTTTTACTTCTTTGAATGATCAAAATCTTGTATTGTGGCACAAACGCCTTGGACATGCCTTTTTTTATAGTTTAAAGCATTTTAATGCTCTTTCTCACCTGTTTAATCAAAACTTAAATATGTTTGACATTTGCTATAAAGCTAAACAACACTGTCTACCCTTTCTTGCTAGCACTCAAATTGCCACCAAGCCTTTTGAATCACTCTACTTAGATTTATAGGGACCTTGTAAAGAACCTTCAATTGATGGTTCACAATATATTTTAACCATTCTTGATGACCATACCCGAGGTAGATGGACTTTCTTATTGAAAAACAAATCCCAAACTTTACCTACTTTTGTTCATTTTTGTAATTTAATCCGTAATCAATTTGACAGCAAAATTCTTTCCATTAGAATTGACAATGGAAGCAAACTTAATAGTCAAGATTTTGCTAGATTCCTTTCAAACCATGGAATTTTTCATCAAAAAATTCACAATTATACCCCTCAACAAATGGACGAGTTGAAAGAAAACACAAATAACTTGTTGAAGTTGTAAGATCTTTAATGTTTAAATCCAATTTACCAATTCATTTTTGGGGCATTCAATTTCAATAGCCACATATATCATAAATATATTACCATCCCAAATATTACAATAGAAGTCCCCCTATCAACTTTTACATAATAAATCACTCGATTTTTCTTCCCTAAAGACCTTTGGATGTCTGTGCTATGTGGCAAATGTTAATCCACATAAACAAAAGTTTGAACAAAGGGCATTTAATTGTATTTTTACTGGCTATATTCCAGGTCAAAAAGGCTACAAGGTTTTCCATATAAAGTCATAAAAAAATTTTGTTTCATGTGATATCATTTTTTATTGAGCACATTTTTCCATACAAAGGGACTGGTCAAAAACTATTGAATAATAATGTTCCTCTACCAAGACCCATTATTGACCACTCTTCTCTATATCATCACATGGAGCACACACAACATAATGCAATAACTAGTACCAACACACATGTTTCAATACCGACCACCGCCACCCATGAGTCAATACCCACCATTAATACCCATGACCCTATACCCATCATCACTAGGTGTAGTACTAGAAATAAAAGTCGATCCTAATGGTTAATGACTATATTACCAACTGTGTTACCTCACATGGCTTGCCTATTTTCATTGTCCAAAGGTCTGCAACTACACCCACTAGTTCTTCGAACCCACACTCCTCCGACATACCCTCTTTTTCTTCTTCTAATATTTCTTCTTAGCAAACTTTATTTTTGGCAAACATTTCTATCCATGAATCAGTCACTTATAAGGAGGCTAGTGTTAATCCACATTGGATTCAAGATATGCAACAAGAGCTCCATGCCCTAGAAAAATAAAATCACACTTGGGAGTTAAGTCAACTACCAGAAGGAAAAATAGTTATTGCTCCAAATGGGTGTTCAAGGTGAAAAAAAATCCTAATGGTAGCATTGAAAGATACAAAGCAAGAGTTATAGCAAAGGGCTTTCATCAAATTTAAGGGATAGATTATGTGGATGGTTTTTTTTTCTATTACTAAGATAGTCACAATTCGTTTGTTCTTTGTAGTTTCAACTGCTTATGCATGGTTGTTACGTCAACTTGACACCAACAATGCCTTTTTACATGGATATATAGATGATGAAGTTTACATGATTCCTCCTGAAGGTATGACAAAGCTCAACATAGTAAGGTTTGTAAGCTAAAAAGATCATTGTATAGGCTCAAACAAGCTTCTAGGTAGTGGAATTCTAAGTTCAGTAACAAGCTTTAACAATTTGGCTTTATTCAATCTCCACATGATCATTTTTTTATTTACAAAAAGGACATAACGCTCTTTTGTGGCTTTGCACATATATGTGGATGATGTGTTAATTACAGAAAATTTTGAAGATAAAATACTAGCGCTTAAGCAATATTTAGACAGTCTCTTCACCATTGAAGACTTGGGGCATGCCAAATATTTTCTTGGGTTAGAGATGTTCATGGCACCACCATTAATCAATGAAAATTTGATCTTAATATACTTTCAGATGCAGGGCTACTTGGTGAAAAACCCGCTGCTACCCTAGCTCCAAAAGGGTAAAAATTGACTCCAAAACAAGGGGCCTCAACTATTGAATCCTGACAGGTATCGCTTGTTGGTCGTCTTCTCTATCTCTGCAATACCCACCCTGACATAACTTACATTATCCAATAATTAAGTCAGTATGTCACCGTACCTTGTCAAGGGCATTGGGAAGTTGTTGTCTATTTGCTTAGATATTTAAAAGGCAATATATTACTAGGATTGTTCTATCCCTCTCAAAATTCTCTTCATCTTGAAGCCTATAGTGATGTCGATTAGGCAAAACCTTAATTTCTTGGAAGACAAAAAAGTAGAATACAGTATCCAGATCTTCCGTAGAGGCAAAGTATCAAAGCATGGCTTCTGCAGTTTTTGAGCTTTTATGGATTTCCTACATTCTACATGATTTTGATATCAATATTCCTCTCCCTATTTTGTTCTGGTGTGACAACAAAGCCGCTCTTCACATCACTGCCAATCTTGTTTTCCATCAGCATATCAAGCATCTCGACATTGACTATCATATTGTAAGGGAGCAGTTCAAAAAAGGCTTTATATTTACCAAAGCGCATCTCCAACTCTAACCAAATTGCATACATTTTCACCAAACCGCTGGCCAAACCCCAGTTCCATACTTTACTCTCCAAGTTGGGGTTGTTTGATTCCTTCCAACCTCCAACTTGAGGGAGGGATATGCAACCTATAGAAGCATTTTCTACACCTGCCAATATCAAATCACTCACAAGCAGCCAGCCTGGAATATTTCAATTATGAAATTTGTCATAAAAATTTGTTATGAGTGTGTAAAATATTCTTCTGACCTTGGAGAACAAGCAAACTCTGTATATATGTAACTCATTATTCTTTAATTCATTTCAATGAGAATTGATTTTTTTCATTCTTCATTCCCTTATTTTTTCTCAAAAAACTCTTGTTTTAGTCAGATCCAATTGGATTTTTTTTAAAGCAAATAACAGTAAATTCATACTTTCTTAAAATATGATATACCATTTTAGTGAATTATTAATTTATAATGTAAATGAAATCAAAGAATTATGTAAGATTTTTTTAAAAAAAATTGTTATATTATTATTTTATTGAAATTATTAATTTAACTCGTTAGCTCAAGTCCGGATCAAAAATAATAGACACTATTAATTTATGAAAGTTTTATTGTTTGTATCACTCTTTTATCAATTTTGTATATAAATAGCAATACATTTTTTAAAAATATATAAAAATTTTGTAATTCGAAATTCCAAAATTTAATCAAACTTAATATACGATGTCTTGGAATTTGTATTATATATCCTTAGTGGTCTACTGATGCATGCAAATGCACTACCCGTAATATTCTCTCTCTTTCTTAATTAGTGTCCAATAATTATAATATAGCATCTAAATATTAATTATTTTATGAATTAGTTTTATCGGCAACTAAAATTACCCTTGCCTTGTTATTTAATAACATTTTTAAGGATGGTAAGCTTTTATTTATTTATTTTTTTCATGTTATCCAATAGAAAATAAGGGAATAAAACTCTTTTGGCTCTTTTTTTTCATACATAAAACTTAAACATAAAATTTTATTTAAATGAATTTAAATTTTTTTCTAATTTAAACTAATATATGTTGATTATATAGTAATTATAATCCATACCATGAATTATCTAATCTTAATATATAAACGACTTTTCTTGTGATAGAGGAAAAAAAAATTTCCTTGCTGGTCATAATACTACACGACTACATAATAATTTTAATTTTTTAAATAAAATTTTAACTTCAAATTTTATATTTTAAAAAATAAATATTGAAAATTTTATCCCTTTTATAAATATCTAATTCAACTTCAAAATAATATAAACCCATATTTTACTTAATATTGAAGATATTAAATACAATAAATAAATAATCATATACACTACCAAATATTTGAAATTAATAATATGCTTTGGTTATCTATATGGGACGGGTGTGTTAGAAATTTTAATTTCTAATGTTGATTCATATATTTTAAGTAATTGATAATTGCTATTATTGTACACACGGTGATGATTAGTGTAGTATTGAAGAGGCAATTATCGGGTGTAAATCCCTCCATCCCATACCGTGAA
>CATIWM010330097.1:0-25798 GCA_949671775.1 Mallotus repandus | reverse complement strand
ATAATAATAATAATAAGAACAAAAATAAGAATGAATAATAATATCAAAATAAAATAGCTATGAAATAATAATAATAATAATAATTATTATTATTATTGTAGTAACAAGAAGAAGAACAAGAACAAAAATAAAAAAACCGTAAAAAAGAAAAAAAAATGAAGATGAAAAGCGCTTTGTTAAGCAAAAAAAAGTTATGAAAAATATATGTGCAAAAAGGTGACAAAACCATAGTGAATCTTGTAATTTTCCCATAATAATTTGATGCTTGTTTTTGTGTAGACTTTGTACGGACTTGGAGCAAGAAAATTTGCCTTGGCTGGACTGGGATATATAGGATGCACACCAAATTCGATTGCAGCGTTAGGCTCGGGTGGCTCAATTTGTGAGGAAAAGATGAATGAAGCGATCCAACTATTCAATAAGGAGATTGTATCTACTATCGAACAACTCAATAAGGATATAGTGGATGCAAAGTTCACATATATAAATGCTACAAGTATTGGAGCAAACCCAATTATTTCGGGTACTAAAACTTAAAATTTGAATAATTTAAGTGTTAAAAATATGGCGTCTTACTATCTAATTGTGAGAATTAATTTGACTGTGTGCATGGAATAATGCACCCATGCAGGTTTCAGCAATTCCACTTCAGCGTGCTGTAAAGCAGGAGCGGGTGGAGAATGCCTTGAAAATCAAGCACCCTGCCCTAACAGAAGAGCATTTGTGTTTTGGGATACTTTTCATCCTACTGAAGCTTTCAACAACTTGACTGCAGGAAGAACATACAAATCTTCTGGCCTTGCGGACAACTACCCATTTGATCTTCAGGGTTTAGCTCAGCTTGATCTTGATATAATATCAGGAAAGACAGTTGAGGTTGATAAAACATTAATATCAGGAAGGACTGTTGGATAAGTACATTGGTTTAGAAATTTTGTATTACATTTTAAGTGTTTGAATTGAAAGTTCTTATATAATTATTTTTTATTTTATTTATTTATTGGAAGTTTTTAACTGTAACTAATCTAGTTCGTCCTAAGTAAAACAACAAGAGCTGTAAAATCTCTTAATAGTTAATTTAAAGCAATTGAATACATCACAACTCGATCCGAGATATCACTTAAACGAGAACAACTCCCTATCAATTGAATCCAATGATTGTTGTTTATCACTTGATGGTATTTATAAGATTATAATTGCTTGTTTTTAGTGTTAGTAGAAAGGAGATACTTAATCTACTACACAACATTAGTGGATCCTACTTAAACTCCCTTACAATGATAATTCAAGAATTATCCGTAACTAATGTCGTAGAATTTGAATATGAAGGTCTCATGTATCTCAGTTTCGATCAATTGATTTAGGTTTTGTTGGCAAAAATGAGAACTGCAACACAGGAACTTTCCAAGACGAAATTTTAGTTGGACAATAATAACTTTCGCATTTTCATTAACACAAGCACTGCGTTTAATTTACAAAATGAAATAAAATAGAACCAACAAAATAAGATACAATAAAATTAAACATAAAATAATTAATTATTTTAAATTAAAAAACTAATCCACATAATGTAAAATGGTTAGAAATTAAAACTTTTAACGGCATAAATTACATCTTTTGTTCTATTTAATAGTAACATGAAACATAAAATGCAGTAGATTTAATATCTTCTAATTCAGTAAATAAAAAGGAAGATTTCTTAAGGAATTAAAGTTTTTTGAGCATATCGCTTATTAGATCATTATATTTAATTATAATCAATGAGTACAGAAAACGTCACAACTTTGCATCTCACTATGAAAGCACTCAAGAATTTAATTCTTGACTTGGTCATGGATCGACTTCCGCCTAGAGCAATTGGTCTAGGGAATTAAAAGCTTTATGACAATGTCATACATGTATCTAGAAATTTCGGAGGAATAAACTCAGTAATCAAATGAATTTTTGGCATTAAACTAAAGCTGTTGATTGAGTATATACGTGTAAAGAGTCATTTTCCACGCTGCTATATACATCATCCAGGCTATTTTTTTTTTTCTAAAGCAAGAGGTAAGCAATTATTCTATAAGTTAATTAGTTAGTTTGATTAAGGTTAATTAACTATAAACAAATCTAATTAAATTTAATCTAACAAGATTAAATGTTGAAACATGAATCAATGCTTAGAGCACATGGTGGACTCGTGGCAATTCCATGCTAATGAGGCTTTGTGGACTTAATTATTGTAATATAAACAATCGATAGCTTTGTGAATTGTTTAGGAGCTTGTGCTGCGCGCCCATGAAGACTGTAGGCCAGCCTTACTTCTTTGGTGTGGCACACACTCATATAAGGTTTGTTTAAATTAACATTTTGTTTGCAATTATATAATTAATATATTATTATCAGATTATGTGATTAATAATATAATTGTTAATTCAAGCTGTTGGAAATTAGATGCTCTTCACTCATCATGGTTGCTTTTAAATAATGGAATTTCCTAATTAATCTCCATATGTATATAAATGATTTTTTTTTGGCAAATTGCATTTTTGTACAATTAGGGCAATATTCCTTGACGATTTTAAAGGCATATTTACACTAATATACAGAAATTTAATTTTCTCTTAGACACTACTCATAAAAATTAAATTTAAAATTTAAATTATTGGGAAGAAAAGATATGTAAATTGTTTTCATCCACTTCAGCTGACTCTCACCCCTTATTTGATTCAATTTCATTAAAAAATTCATTTCATTTCCAAATTCATTTTAAATTCATTTAAACTAAATATAAAATAAAAATAGATTAAGTGCTAAGTAATTCTACAAAATTAAGAAATTAGAATTGAAAATAAATTTTACAAAGTTTTTATTTAAACTAAATACACCCGCTTGAATTTATAAATAAATTTTATAAAATTTTATAGAACTCACATTGTTAGAGTTGAATTTTTAATTTATTGACAATATATTGCCATGTCTAACTAATACAACAAATAAATGAATGAAGTAAAGAAAGACAACAATTCAAGTTCAATTGTTAGCAAGATCTAAGAACTTTAACCTCATTATTTTTTTTCATCTATTACCTCTCATATCAGGTAGTTATAAAGACTTCGTTTATTTAAAGTTCAAGTTTGATGAACTCACAAGGGGCATAAACCTCTCTCAATAGCTATTTTTTCTATACATAAAATTTAAATTTGAGACTTTAAGTAAAAGAATTTAAAATTCTTGTCATTTAAATCAATAAATGTGGGTAACCTCATTATTATTTTTTATTAGGCAGTATAATAAGCCCCAAGCTAAATTTTGAAATCCAGTTTGAAAATTTTCCAAATGATTAAACTATGGAGTTAGGACCAGGATTTACCTCTGACAAAATTCTTAGTCAAAATATATCCATGGGTTTTGAACAATTCCTTCGAAAGGAAAAAAAAAAAATTTTCTTTAGGACTTGGACACTTGATTGATCCTATCACTAACCCATATCAATTATAATTACATTTAAAAAAAAAAAAACTATTTCCTCATATATAAATCAAATTCTTTTATGATTGCTGGGTTTGTTTTCTTAAAAGCATTAAATTTTGCATACATACATTGTGCTTGCATATGTGCACGAAGGTACTAACTGTTATTTTGTTTTTCTGTTTAAATTTATGCAAGACATCTCCATTTCTGATGACGAAAGTTCATGCGTCAGAAACTCTGGAATCTGATCCCTTTCACATTGCATTTCAATAAGTTATGTGCACATTTGATTATATAATTAATGCTAATCACTATTTAATTAACATCAAAACAAAAATGTAATAACTAAAATTAATTAATTAAGAGGAATAATCATATTAATTATAATTTGTTGGTATTCATTCTTTTTCAAAGAATCTAAGATAGCCAAAGTTGTTGGACTCCAAGAACCAACAGATAACTAGAAATGCTAAATACATTAAAACCCATAATTAAACCAACTCCTATGAGATCTAGACTAAGTGGTCAGATGTTGTGAGATCTATTTAATCTATGATCTTTCTCTAAGAATTTATTTTTAAGTTTACTACGATTGGAGTGCACTATTATGATGCCTAACACTCATAGATAGATAAGTTAAAATCTTCTTTCACTTGCTAACAGTCCCGATTTTACAGGATATTAAGAAAGAATATTTAAAATTAATAATTGTTGTTTCAAGTGGTGAGAAGTTTGCATTCTCTTGAGTAAGGTCTCATATTCAAGTTTTATATATGTATGGGAATGTAAAAACTAGAAGAGTTTGATCTCTTTTGTAGATCCCCTGGTTCGATTCCGAAATAGTTAGAGTCCTTATAACTACCGGATACCGAGAATATCAAATGAAAAAAAAAAATCACTTGGACAGAAACAAAGCCAACATTATTTTAATTTTTTATTGAGTTTTGTCAACTACACCGTAACTTAAAGAAAAAATATAATAATAACAATTCCAACGTCAGGAACTTCTAATTTGATTCCATTCACACCATTTATATATGCAAATCTTGTTCACCACTTTTATATCAGTCTTTGAATACTTATCATCATTGCTTAAAACCCGAAAGAGATCACTTCACTATAATTTTTCAAGCCATGGATATAATGAATGACGGAAATTCTCAATCGGTGCATACTAATGATTTTGAGCTCCATGATTTCATCGACGAAGCTAATTTTGATCAGTTCATTGATTTGATTCGAGGAGAAAATGAAGATGATCAGATTAATGGTTTCGATTCCAATCTTATCAATGGCTTATTGGTGGATAACCAGTTTGGCATGAATCCTACTCATCAGGAAGATTTGTTTGATTTTAGTACAATTAATACTGCTACTACCTACACTAGTGCAGTGGTGGCTGATCAAAGTAATTATGTCCCCATGACATTGCCAAGTTTTGATGGGGATTATATGAAAGTGTTAGAAGAAGAAGAAGAAGAAGATAATGATGGGGAGGAAGATTCTTCAGGAACTACAACCACGACCACCACTACCACCACCACTACGGCCACGACAAGGAAATCAAAGACTGACAGATCAAGAACTTTGATTTCGGAACGAAAGAGAAGAGGTCGGATGAAGGAGAAGCTTTATGCACTGCGATCCTTAGTTCCTAATATAACTAAGGTAACCTCATAGTGACGATTCCAGTACTACTGAGTTAAAAACTTGTCGACTCTATATCACCTAAAACTCGATTTTTTTTTTTTTTTTGGGACAGATGGATAAGGCTTCTATAATTGGAGACGCTGTACTATATGTGCAAGAGCTACAAATGCAGGCTAAGAAGCTAAGAACTGAGATTGCTGGATTTGAAGCATCCTTGGTCAGGACAGAAAGATATCAAGGATCAAACAGAAATTGCAGGAAGAAACAAATTGCAATTAACAATGCTAATATTCCAATTCGCAAGAAGATCGTACAGGTTCAGTTCGTTCACTTACACCTCTATAAAACCATGCTAAACAATGACTTATGTGCTATATTATGCATGCATAAAGATATACTCATATATCACTCGTGCATTCTTGTAAACTGTGGCAATATAATTATGTGAATCCATGCTTGTTTATGTATAGGTGGATGTGTTTCAAGTTGAAGAAAGAGGGTTTTATGTAAGATTGGTGTCGAATAAAGGACAAGGGGTAGCTGCTTCCCTCTATAAGACTCTCGAGTTCCTTACAAGCTTCAAGATTCAAAGCTCAAACTTAGCAACGGTTTCTGAGAGATTTGTATTAACGTTTACTTTAAATGTGAGTTTTTTTTTTTTTTTTTTGTCTTTATCAATCAAAATGCTCTTCTTAATTGTTTTTTCCCATTTCTTTATTTAATTTATGTTAGTTTTGCATCGATGAATTCTTTTTTTTTCTTTTTAAATAGGTTAAAGAAAATGAGAAAGATATGAACTTGCCAAATTTGAAGCTGTGGATAACTGGAGCTCTTTTGAATCAAGGATTTGAAATCTTGACACCTTTATCTACCTAGCTAGCTACATGCTCATCTATTTTTCCGAGACCATTTATTAACCTTAAACCCGCCAATCCATCGGTAATTATCTGCTTAAGCGAATTTCAAATTTGCTATATATACGAATTCATCTGCATTTAAATGTCTAGGAAATTTCTTCACTCTTCAAGTGATTTCTTGTAACACAAGTCATGAACTCTTGGAAGATGCATATACATTGAGTAGCTAGTGGTTGGGGTTGGCATTTTCTATGTTTAATTAGTCTTTTTTGTTTTTAAATTTAATGTTTTCAATATTTAGTAGTAACATAAATTTTGATTATTTTGAAATTCAAATTTGATGGAATCTATAAGGAAAGTAAGACCTAAGCATCGATGGACGGTACAACAAACTGCAGTTCTTCCCTTTTAAATCGCCGATAGTAGAAATTGAATTATGCACTTCAGGATGCCTTTAAAGAGAAGTTACCATTTGACTATTCCCTCATTTACAGTATTATTTCTTTCATAAATAAGGCTTGAATTTGATCAAGATAAATTAAGCTCTTCATCACTTGCATTAATCAAGTGGCATATGTCAGAATTTTTAAATCATCTGTCTAATCTTATACACTTACAGCCACTGAATTGTTTAACAGAATAACTAGTCTCCATTATCATGACCTAGTAAACATGTGGAATTGACACATTAATAATATTATCCATAATAGATCATATTTATAGTTTATAGAGAGATATGATGAAAGCAAACCATAAAAATAAGAACTGATAAGATGAAAATAGTAGTGCAAGTGAGGTTAAATACATCTAATTCTGTACTTCGATTTTTTACATGGTATGAATATATTAAATAGTCATTGAATTGATAGACATATGTTGGTCTATCGCAGAACCTTTTATTTACACAGAGGTTTTTATTTATAAAAGAGTTATATGTCCAAGCTTGTTTCAAAATTTTTATTTTTTTAAATATATGTATAGGCTTTAAGTCTCAACGTTATCATTGGAATTTTGGGATTAATCAAATGGATTAGAATTTCGAAACAGCTTGTTCAAACTATATCCATTTAGTCATTGAGATCTCTCAATTAATCCCTTTTATCCTTTATTTTTTTAATTTGAATCTATCTAAACTCCAATTCGTTTATATAAGAGTGAAAATGATTTAAATTAAAAGTTTTAAAATATGATAGAAAATTAATTTTAAAATTAAAATAGATAAAAATATTTTAGAAAAAAGTATTGATGAAATAGATTAAAACTAAAAGTTGAGATGAGTAATTAAATTTAAAGAAAACTAGTCGTGAATCCGGACTTTATGGTGACGGTAAATAATATACATTTTAAAATAATTAATTAACTAATTTTAATAAATTAAAACTATAATTTAATCAAATATAAATGAGAACTTAAAAAGTTATTGCAATATTTTTATTTTATCATTTTTTGTTAAGAGTATATAATAATAATAATAATAATAATAATAATAATAATAATAATTAAAATAAAAGAAAAATAAATAATAGTTGAAAAAAATGAATGTTTTAATTAGAATAAAACACATAATTTTTATGAAAATGAAGAGTTATATTTTACATGTAATAGAATTAGAGTGTTTTGCATACAATAGAATATGTATTTTATAAAATAAGATTTTCATATTTATTACAGAAAAATATTGTGAATTTTAATAACTCAACACATAAACTTTTAGGAGTAAAAAACTTAATTATAAAGAGGGATACTTGTCAAAATTTGGAATTAATAATTTTGTAGCTCAAATATATATATATATTTGGTCATTTGCATGATCAAGGCCTAATATTTTGATTTTAACAAACTTAATTTAATTTGAGTTACTAATGTTTAAGTGTGTTTAAGATAGTACCAAGTTAGAAGCTCATTCATGCAAGAAAAAGCTAAGTTGATGTTCAAGACAATGCCTCTCACAAGTTTGTTCATGATTGGGACCACCTTCATGAGCACAAGCCTTTAAGAAATAGTTAAATGAAAAAGGGGCAGCGCCCTTCAAGATCCAATGTCACGATCATGAAGGTGCTCGTGACAAGGGAATCCAGATCGGGATTAAGAAATCTCGATCCTGACTCAAATGTGCCTTATTCAAGAGAGATCCAATGATCCTCATGAACGATCTCACGATCAGGAGTTGTCTCATGATCATGTTAATCACGAGTTGGACCAAGCTCTCATGATCCAAAGCTTAAGAGCCTTAAGTCTTCAAAATTTTCAGTGACTCTCACAAACTCAAAGTCACAATCAGGAGCTGGCTCATGATTCTAGTCAAGATCGAGACCTTATCCTCACAATCCAACAATCAACCTATCAATGATCACAAAGAAGCCCAACGACCATATTTCTCAAGAGTCACGATCAGGACCTAGCATGTCATGATTGTGATAACTCTTTTCTCTCCAAAAGAGCTGAAATGCATTTAATGAATCATATGGAGATGGTGAAGATGAAGTTGCTGCTCTCCAACAGGTGGACTCAGAATATGTAATGAAGGATGAATTGTATATCATTATGTGTAAGTATATATACAACAAGAGAGTAATCAACTATAACAAACATACATAGTTGATGTATACGGTAACTAAATTATGATTACAAAGAGTTCTAAGTATAATAGAAGTCTATAGTGTTGATACGCCACCATAAGCTGAAGGGGTGTGTTCAACTAACCGAAGCTTATCACGGAATCGTCTGAAGAGCTGTTGTTCGAGCGCTGTTATCATTAAATCAGCAAGCTGATCTGTGGAAGCTAAAGAAGATATGGTTATTTCTTTTTGCTGAACTTTATTGCACACAAAATGAAAATATACTTCTATATAGTATGTGCGGGTCTGGAATATCAGATTGGAGGAAAGAAACATTACTCTGACATTGTCACACCACCCATGCGGTGGAGAATGCAATCAAACACTAAGTTCTTTAAGCACATGAGTTAACCATGAAATTTTGACACTTATATTAGTAATGGCTTTGAACTCAAACTCGATTGAGGTGAGCACTATGTTGTTTGTAGGAATTCTAAGCAAGAAAATTTTGGCCAAGAAAAATCAGATAACCACCTGTTGATCTTCTATCATCATGGCATCTAGCCCAATCAGCATCAGTAAATGCCATTATGATATGTTGTGGATATCGTTTAATAAATAACCCTTGATTGATTGTACTTTATAAATAGCGGATGATGCATTTGAGAGCTTTGTAATGGACTGACATTGGATGATGCATAAACTGACATATTTTGTTGACAAAAAAAGACAAGTCCGAACGAGTAATACTGAGATATTGGAGGCTGCCACAAAGCTTCCAATATGTGCTAGCTTCATTAGAAGGGATTAAGATACCATCAGACTTGTTCAAGGTTAACCCCATAGCCATTGGTGTCGAATAAGGCTTACAAGATTGCATCCCAACAATTTTTAAGATTTCGGTAATGTAAGATTTTTTAGAAAGAATAAAACAGTTAGCATGCCGAAACACTTGAATGCCGATGAAGTAACTCAAATGGCCCAAGTCCCGTAGAGAGAAGGTAGTAGATGGTTGAGAGATGAGTCGTTTAACAAGCTCAGTATAACTGCCAGTGATTTACATCATCCACATATACAAGCAAAAAACATTGACAACCTCTAGATTTATAAATGAAGAGTGATGGATCAGCAGTGGAACTTATAAATCCCAGAGTAACAAGAGAAAGTAATTAACTTTTAATATCATGCATGTGACGTTTATTTGAGGCCGTAAAGGGATTTTCTTAATTTGCAAACATATGTTGGATGTTTGGTGTCGACATTCCCTTATGGTTGCACTATGAACACATTTTCCTCTAACTCGCCATTTAAGAAGGCATTGCTAACATCGAGTTGATGTAGAGTCCTCCTACGTGAGACAACCACTGATAATACAGTCCGAATAGTCATAGGTTTGACTACTGGACTAAAAATTTCTCTATAGTCTAGCCTATACTCTTGAGTATAGCCACATGCTACCAAGCATGCCTTGAATCTTTCGAAACTTCCACATGCTCGTTGTTTAATTTTATATATCTAGTGATTACCTACAACATTGCAATTAGAAGGACAAAAAACAACATCCCATGTATGGTTACAATACAAAGCTTGCATCTATTTTGATGGCTTAGGCGAAGGAGGTTGGTTCGGTGAGAGTAGATGAAGGTAAGGATAGTTGGGTGTGAAGTGTGGTGGGTTTGTGATTGTATGTTGATGGGCTTAATTGCATTGGATGAGTTCTTTGTGGTTGGGAGGTAAGGTAGGAGGATCACGTTGATCTTTAGGATTTCAAAGATCAACAAAGAGGTCAAGGCCATTAGGATTGTATATTTCGGCTCGGTGGTTGGTTTGGGTTAAAGGTGAAGTTTGCAATAAGGTTAAGTCCAAGGGTGGAAGTGGTTGAGGTGTAGTAGAAGTGATGGAGTCGGGTGAAGAGGATAAATGATAGGTAGTTTTAGATAAAGTAGGAGTGTAAGTGGAATCAATACTTAATTTTGATAAAGAACAATAATCCATAAGATGAGTGAGCTAAAGCTAAGGAGTAGGAGACATGGTGACTGGTGTGACATCCAAATTTGAAGAATTACTTGAAACTAGGTTAAAAGGAAACAATATTTCATCAAACTCAACATGTCGAGCAATGTTAATTTTGCCCAAATTTTTGTTATAGCATCTATAACCTAGATGTATGGGAGAATAGCCTAAGAAACACAATGAGTTGAACAAAATTCAAATTTATGCTTGTTATAAGGTCTTAAAAGAGGATAAACTACACACCCAAAAATTCTTAAAAATGAATAATTAGGATTTTTTTTTGTATTAATATGTGCAGGGAATTTTTTTGCCTAAAGAACTTGGTGTGCAATTAATTAAGAAAACAATAGTTTTAAAAGCGAAGTTCCAAAATTTAAAGGGTGCACTGCAATGGCCCAAAATGGATAAACCAATATCAACAATGTTGTGAATTTTGCATTTAGTAGTTCCATTTTGTCATGGGTGTGTGGACAACTAACTTGGTGAATAATACCAGTTTGTTTAAAATAAGTATTTAATGGTCTATATTCACCTCCCCATTATGAATGGAAAGATTTAATCTTACAATCAAATTGCTTTTCCACCATTAATTGAAATTCATGAAAAATTGCAAGTACATCACTTTTATTTTTTATGGGATAAAACCAAGTCAATAAAGAAAAGTCATTGATGAAAATAAAAAATATATTTATAATTTGAAAAAAATGCATTGGTGCAGGCCCCATACATCAGAATGAATTAATTCTAATGTTTTGGAACTGCGATGATGAGTCAAAGGAAGATGCATTCTATGTAATTTGCCTAAACAACAAGCAAAACATTTATTTGTAGTCTGTTTATAACTAGAACAAGGTAACTAAAATTGATTAACTAATTGACGAACAGTTTAAAAATTTGGATGCCCAAGTCTCGCATGCCAATCCTCCAAACTCGTAAGATAAATAGATGCTTTGGTGGGTATATCTTTGGATGATGCACCATTTATTTTGCAGAGTCCTTGGAGCATCGTCTTCCTTGAAACCTAGTATTTGACAGCACAGTGATCATCATGAAATTCAAAAAAAATTTATTGTCTTTATAAAATTTTTAGACATACAATAATTGTTTCATGATTTGTAGGACATGTACAACATTGTGTAAGTGAAGTAATTTAAATGGAGAAGGGACGACACCCGAACCAACATAAGAGATAGCTAATCCTTGTCCATTTCCAACAACAAGATTTTGTTTACCTTGAAATTCATTTGCAATGCTGAGAGATTGCAAGTCTGGAGTGACATGATGAGTCGCCCCTGTGTCAGGATACCATGAAGGTGGAGGAACAGTAGATGGAGTAAGAAAAATTAAACCTTGAGAAGAAACATCTGTGAAATTGGCTTAGTACCTTGCTGGCATTGAAAAATTATTTCGGAATGAAGGTTGGCTAGACCAACCCTGAGCAGTGTAATTGGTATCAAACTGGCATTGACAAGTCATTGCTGAATGATTGTTAAGCCCGTAAATTTGACAGGGAGTAGGATTAAAACCATGTCGACCACCACATTGCCCTTGTCTACATCGTGTTAGAGGAAAAATAATGGTTTTATTGATCATCAGGCACTAAATTGGAGTGCTGGACAATGTTGGCAATAGAAACCGTGGGTTGTTGTGAGTTCAAGAGGAGTTCATATGCCACAAGTTGGCCATAGAGCTCATGGACAGAGACAGCTTCACTACGTTGTTGCAAAGCCCCGACGATCCCATTATATTCAACCCCAAGTTTACAAAAAATAATGGCGTTGAATTCATATTCAGCAATAGCTTTAGCCTTGTATAAATATTGAGATACAAAGAGATCAACTTTGGATAAATTGTGGAGCTCGATGTGTAATTGGGTCCTTTGAGCATGGCTAATGACGCCATATATAGTGGCTAGAACTTGCCACACCTCCGAGGAAGATTGTAACCCAATGAGTTGGGGATAGATTTCTTCAGTAATAGAAGATAAAAGCCAAGAAAATAAGAGTTGGTCTTTGTTAAACCAGGCAATGTAGGCAGGGTTGTGAATAGGCTGTTTTGTTGTAGAATCAATTATTTCTTTGGATGGAGGAGGTTCAGTCCCATTGACAATACCATGGAGGTTATGGTAATTTAATAGTGGTAGAAATAATTGATTCTACAACAAATTAGCCTATTCCCATTGACAATACCATGGAGGTTGTAGTAATTTAATAGTGGTGTGAACTGAAGTTTCCATGAGATGTAATTGCAAGAGGTTAATTTTATGGAGAAAGTCTGTTGTACATGAGAAGAAACAAGGGTTGAAGGAGAAGAAATGGCGCCTACAGTATTAAGAGCTGTCATTGCTGAAGAAGAAAAAGAAGAGGAAGAGGAGGAAGTATTAGAAGACATCATTTGATTTGTTGATGCTCTGATACCAACTCATAATATGTAATGAAGGATGAATTGTATATCATTATGTGTAAGTATATATACAATAAGAGAGTAATCAGCTGTAACAAACATACATACCTGATATATACAGTAACTGAATTATGTTTACAAAGAGTTCTAAGTGTAATAGAAGTCTATAGTGTTGCTGGTTAGAAAATTATCTCAAAATATAAATACTCATGATGAAACCTCATTTAAGAGGTTAGATGAAGTTATTATGAAAAAAGTTTATTCTTAGTATTCATTTCTTTAATTAAATCTTCTTTAGAAAAATTAATACTCTTGAGTGTGGGTGTGTACTTTAACTTAAATTTCTTCTTCTTTTAATTTCTTGGGTTAAGAAGGGAAGTGAGGAACTAAGTAAAGAAATTGGTTTAAGTGTGAACTGTTGAAACATTTGAGTTTTTTATTATAGAGCTGAGCCAAGAAAAACTTTTATCTTTAAGGTTTGAGTTGAGTCACAAAAACTCAATTTATAAACTCAATCTAAATGAATAGATTGGAGTGAGATTGAAAATCCTAATTTGGGAGAAGTTAGGTAGAGACGTAGATTTGATTGATAAACCAAACTCCTAAAATATCTTGTGTTCTTTTGTTCTTCTTTAAATCTCCTTGTAATTTGCTTTTAATTTCTAAAAAATCCCCTTAGCCCTATTCACCCCTATTAACCAATAGATGAAATACCCTGTGTGTGTTGGTTAATTGAACCAATAGATGTTGGTTAATCCATATGAGTTTCTTTTGCATTTCAAGGTATTGTAAGAGTCCAACTAAAAGATGTTACGCATAAATGAAAAGCCCACCAAGACTGGTAGCTTGGTTTCTATGAATCATTGCCAAAAAGAATCAGTCAAGACTGGTAGCTATGGATTGTAAGGAATATTAGCTTTCTGTGGAGTATGGATTCATGGTCATGCAAGTTTTGCAAACCCCATGTGGAATGATATGTATAATAGGATTCAGCAAATGGGACAGCTCGATGATGGAACCCAATAGTCTTGCAAATTGCACGATTACTTAATATGGTGCTTCTGTTTTGGAGGATTGGACAGACATGTTAGAAAATGACTTCCATTGCTTTTTCTTCATATTGCTGTTTAATATGTATATGGTTATGAGAATTTGTTGTGGACATTGATAAGATGCACGATTTGATATTTGCAAGCTAAAAAAAATCACATTTGCGTAGTATCGGCCTTTAAATAGAAAGAGAACACATAAATGAACAAGAATTAAAAAATGTTAATGATTTTTTTTTTTTTATTTTAACCAATGATAGAGTGGATGGACCTCAGCAAATGGATTCATTTCTACATTAATGATCAACTTTCAGCATATGAGTGAATTAGTTACTTTTTTTGGGTTTATATATTAAGATTTAAGGTTTAAAGTTATTAAACAACTTAATTAAGTGGTAAATGTGAAATTATTTTACCAATATCTATTGATTCAATTAACAAAAAGTTTAAATTTTTTAAGGTTTTGAATTTGAAATTTGTATATAAAAAAATAGACCCGAGAGAGTATTACCCTCATAAAATCCACCCGATTTGATTTAAATTAATTGAAACTATTATAATTATTGAATGGGAAAGATAATCATTTATTAAAAAAAAAATAGGAAAGATAATCATATATTAGAAGTTTATATAGACTATGCAATCCAAATCCGGATTCATAATTCAGATTCTAAATTTTTATATATACTTTTTGAGAAAAGTAGCCATTAGATTATCTTTTCATCTTCTCTTGCGAGCTAGTTAAATTTTTTTTTTAGCAATTCAAAACATTAGATTATAGCAAAATATATACTATATTGTTAATTTAATTTTTGAAAATATTAGTTTATTTAAATAAATTAATGGTCTTGTATTGTATAATTCATTAATGTTTAACATATGATATTCCGATTAAAAAAAAACATTGCATGAATGTGCTCGGCGGTCAATTGCAATGATTAGGACGTATCTTGGGAACATATATGGAGCAAACATACAACATTAATAAATAAAAGTGATGAATTCGTATCATTAATTAAGCTCATTTGTACAAATCGCTGAAAGCTTCTTTTCATTAAGCTCGTTAATTTGTGCTACCAGCTCAATTTTTTATTTGGTTTAGCTCCCTTTAACTCCTTTACCTGCAATTTTTAGCAAGTGATGTGAGAAAAGGGATTTTGGACTTTTGAACCCTGTACCATTTGGATACTTTTTTTTTTTTCCTTCAATAGAAAGAGTTTGAGTGGTTCAATTTCTCACAAAAAATGGAAGAGTATAATTCAATCAGGTAGAACTATAAAAACAATAAAAGTTGTCAATAACTAATTTAATTCCACCACATATACTATTGCTTGAATTCGAGAGATTACTTAAACAAAATAGTTTTTCTACTAGCTGATTTCGGTTTGGTTTATACTTGGATATTTAATATTTGATATTTTATTTATATGAATAGTACTATTACAATTATGAGAGCTTATAGCTATTATATCGTGTGGGAGTATTAGCTCTAGAAATTTAGGAAATAAATGGTAGCTAGCTGGGTAGTGGTGGTTGGAGACCAAACAGTCACCAAGCAGTGCCAAATATCTACTGGGCAATTTGCTTTTAGGTTAGGATTAAATTACTTTTAGATATTATTCTTTATAAAGTTAAATATATATGGAAGATAACTATCCACACATTTGGCTTGGCAGCAAAGAAAATTTCAAAACATAAAATAAATAACGATGAAACTTTAATTATTTAAAAATATATATTAATACATAAATGTAATTATAAGAAAGAACATTAATTAAGAAATACTGAAATAGTATCTCATTTGAATGCATGGTGATAATTTACTTTATTAATCTTCCATCAAATTAATCGAACTTTTGTAAATTGTAATTCGGTATCATCTTATTATATTTAGATGAGCTGAATAATAAAAAAAATAGAATTTTCTTAGTGAAACAATTATTAATAGAAAATTTATTATTATTTTTTTAAACCACCTAGTGGCAAAAATTTTTCAATAACTAATTTAATGCAACTGCATCAAACTTTATACATGAGACATAATTTAAATAAAAATAACTCTTTACTAATTGATGTCAATGGTTGTTAGTACAAAATTATTAATTTTGTGAAAGGAATTAATAATATGTCTATCTATAAAAAGGAATCTAATAAATTTAATGAGTATTAGAACATCTAATAAGAAAGATTCAGCAAATTTTATAAAAAAGCATACAAGAATTAACATAAAAAATAAGACCATCACTGATCTAAACAAATTTAAACTGGGATTAAAAGCCATAATCATAAGAATTAAATTAAACAATATTGGTGAAAAAATAATCAGACAACCACACCCCAAAATAAGCATAGTCCACACTTGACCGGCTGATCAACTTCTGACAATAATAACAACAATAGGTAAATGAAGTGGGAAAAAAAAAATCCTGTAATCAACTACAAGCAAATGATGAAAATTCAATGGATTACAAAACATTTTGCAATCAATTCTCCCAGAATTCTGAGCTGGGTAATGGGTCATGAGTAGTGAGGGTAATAAAGAACAGATCGTAAACAATTCCAGCAAGGCCACCTCCGATCATAGGTCCCGCCCAATAAACCCAATGGTTAGTCCAGTTCAAGCTAACCAAAGCTGGTCCGAACCACACTGCTGGGTTCATTGCTGCACCCTCAAACGCCCCACCAGCTAAAATGTTAGCTCCAACAATGAAACCAATGGCTAAAGGTGCTATTATCCCTATCTCGCGCCTTTTAGGATCAATGGCTGTTGCGTATACTGTGTAAACTAGCCCGAAGGTCATCACAATTTCGAAGACAAATGCATTCCACACATTCACCCCTGAGGATACAGCAACTACTGACGTTGTCTGCATAAGTTGATCAAATATTGTTAGAAAGGTGAGCAAATATGTGATCATTTCAATTAGGTAGGGGATATTAAAATAAGCCAGCAAGGGCATGGCCTAATAATCGCTTCTCTGCAAGCGCGCATCATGAAGTGTAGAATTCAAATTTTACTGTTGAAAAAACTGTACTTATTATTTGGCTCCCCTACAAATTAAAAATATAAAAGAGATATTAAAATAAAATTTATTTTCTTAGCTACTTACCATGTCATGAGTACAAAACTTAAGTAAAAGGCAGGCAATGATGGAGCCAATAAGCTGGGCAATAATATAGAGAATACCACGGAGGAAGGAGATATTGCCACCAAGGAAGGCGCCGAAGGTAACGGCAGGGTTGCAATGGCCACCGGATATATTCCACGCTGTGGAAACACCTACAAAAAGGCCAAATGCGTGTGCTAGTGATGCCATAATAATGGCACCTGGGGTAGCTGACCCATTGTTAGAAAGTTTGTTGAAGGCCATACCTGACCCTTCCCCGGCAAAAACAAAGATCCCGGTACTAATGAACTCGGCCAGTGCGGCCTTAAGCGCACTGGGATGCACAACATCGTGTTGTGGTAGTCCGAATGTCACCTGCGTGATCGGCATTAGCAACTTGTGTAGTGTATCAAGTGCTTGTGGAAGAGCTAGTGACTATATGAAGTGAAGAATTCGACTTAGCAAACTTTGGATATGTAATATATATAGTGAAGAAGTGCACCTGCTATATAAGTAGCCGGTCATCAAACCAATAATATCTTAGTGTACAGCTAAGGCTTCACCTCCAAAATGCTGTGACACTTGCATGTGTATGTTGATTGAATTATCTGTACTTCTGCAGAACTAGTTGCCAGCAATCATCTGTGATATGGGTTGTTGCTAGTAGTGACATTTTGAGCTAAATAAGATTAAATTATTTTTAAATTATAATTTTGGCCTAATAATACTAGGGGACTATTGAATTAGGGAAGGGACATTTTGGTTATTTATTGCTGGCAACAATTTATTATTCATATCACTACATGCGATATTAAATATTATCTATAAAATTATATATATAATTATTCATATATAAGTAGGGATATTGGCATTGAATTGAATTTTTGAAAAATTATATATACAATTATGTTAAATTAATGGTTAAAAGAATTTTATCACCTTTATGGAATTATTTGGATTGAATTGTATTAATTAGATTTCATTAGACTATAAATATTAGTGGCTTATAACAAAAATATTATGCTAGTTTTTGGTATAATTATTTTTTTTCAAAATTTATATATTTTTAAATTGAAAGAAGCAAATTTCAGAACAATCGATATATAAGTTTTAATGTAATTAGTAGATATAATTATTTTTTATTTTAAAATTAATTTTTAAGTCATCTTTTAATTATAATTTAATAAATAAAGCTTTGTTTTAGTTTCTTTTATCCCTAAAAAGAGAGAATACTTTAGATGGAATTCAACTGAATTAATTCTAGACCCCAGTGTATGAAAATTAATCATAAATTGGATATTCTGTTAGTCTGTGATAACCAATATTATAAAATTAAAGTTCAGTATTGAACTGCTAGTTCAATTGCATGCTTTGAAGGATAGTCGGTGCAACCTTCAAAGGTTTGTTTATAACAGGATAAATCACAAATTGTAGATTATTGTTGATATGATTGAAAACTAGATTATTCATGAGAAATTAGAAAAAAAAAAGGTTTTTTCATAACAGGATAAATAACAAATTGTAAGAGTATCTCATCTAATTAACAAATTAACTGAAGTACTAGCTAGCTTAATAAATTATAGCTCGTTCTCAAACAAAATAATGATAATAATAGTAATGTACCATAACCAAAAAGCTTGCTTAGTCTTATTCTCATTTGTGTAAAAATACCAAAACCTTTCTTAACAAAATTTCACATTAACTTTTTTTTTTTTTTTTTTTATATTGAAACTGTTGAAGATTGTTGCGAAAAGAATGAGTAATTGTAGTTGCGAAAAGAATAAATGGTGAAAGGACCGTTCATTTTTTTTATGGTGAGTAAAATGATTGAGTATGAGGATTCAGAATTCGATGCTGAGGCATTACTGGATGTCAAGATTAATCGTGATGCTTCTAGTGATAAATTTATAGCACATGAGAGAAATATGTGAAAGATGAACCAATTTTGTGGATGAATTTGATCTTTTTCTGGTGGGGAAGGTATGGGATTGAATCACCTTATACAGTAGGACTACCCCGATGGATTGAGCTTCTAAAATGAGGAATTAGTGGATATTTGCTTGCTTCCAAGGATCTTGAAACAGTACTTGTCTTCTGATGATGCAACGATAGGAAGCAACACTCATGGCTTTTCTTCCATCGATACCTTAGATTAGAGGCAAGGATCAATTAACAATAAATTGCTAGTTTTACTTTGAGCTATTCTTTTTTGGATTGCAACTTTTATCATACATTTTTGAAGTTCTGAATTTGTGTGACACATCTATAACAAGTGATAGATTTAATTTATATGTAAAGGTTTTTAATAAGGTGTATTACGACCATGATGGAGTCAAGGTTTTTAATTTGCAAAGTTCATGTTTTCTAACTTTATTTGGTCCTCCTGATTGGCAAGTCTCTTTATGAGAATTTATTTTCTTTTTTTTTAAATAAAAATTCAGAGAGATAAAATGAAGCTAAATATAGGTAGAATAAAGAAAATCTCCGCATTAATTTATATCACACAGAAAAATGCTTCATTTGTATAGATATCTAAATATTGAATATTTTATAACTCAATATACACTAAATTATATATACTATATGATAAAGTTGGACACAAAGTTCAGTGTTCATGAACAGTAACTTCCACAATCCAACTTTATTACAATTTTGCCAAATTAAAAGAAAAAAGAAAGTTTTTTTTTTAATACATGCTTAGATATATGAATGCGGAACTACTTAAGTAATCAAATGATAATGAATTTATTGTTTATTAGATCATCCAAAATTTATTTCCTTGAACAAGATTATATAAGTAATGGAGGAATTTCTGGAGTTGGTTAAATTCTCTGTGTTTAATTTGGATGTAAAGAATGATAAATTGGCTGTTAATTTTCCTGATTGTGATTAAAGGTGTGGCATTTTTTAGAGGGGTCTGATTTTCTTCTGTTTCCTTCAAGGTACTGAATCCCCTCGGTACCTCTAATTTCTTTCTTTTTCTCTTTTTTTTTTTAATGATGTTGTTTGATTGCTGAGAAATTGCTGGAAAATAGTTTTTACTTTTGTGTTTCAGTTTTGAACAGTAGTGAGTGAATTTTTATTCTTTCTTAGAATTGGTCAGTTGATCCTCGCTAATAATTAACAAATGATATTACTCTGCAAATTTCAGAATTTAATTAGTAATTAAAGATTCATAATTTTGATTTAATTATCTTAATGGGTTTTGTTGAATTTTCAATTGGGTATTGAGTATTTTTCGTTTTCGTTTTAATTTTCATAGAAAATGCTTTCTTTTTCATATCAACATCGGCTTGTATGAACTTACTGCTGGCAGCAATGAAAATTGTAGCTGAGTACTATCTAAGAAGGCTTTACAAATCTTTTATCTGTTCTCTTATCTATGGAAGGTAAATTCAAATTCTACCTAATTTGGCAGCGCATGTGTCCTTATGAGTTAGCAAAAAATTCTAATATTATACCAACAATTATTGGAATCAATTGGTAAAAATTATTCCTACTTTAGCAAGATCTCGAATTCGAGTCCCGGTAAATTAGTTGTTGAAAGACGTTTGTTGTTTTCGTGGTCCTACCCAATCAAATCAGATTAGTTGGAATCCAGTGAGCTCTGGATAATGATGATATAAGCCAAAAAAAAAGTCTAATACTGTTGTTGAAATTTGCATGCAGCAATTGTAACTTTTTGACTTGGTTGTGTAAAATTACAAGCTTTAAAAAAAATTCACATGAATTTAGTTAGATTTTCTTCTCATGTAGCTTCTCGCGAATGACATGATTAAAAAGCGATTTTTGTATCAAAAATAATCAAAGGACTGACTTTAATAATTATATAAGAAGGCTAAAATTTTGGTGTAATTTTTTGAATGTGAAATTTTATTCCTGTATTATATTGTGTTAAGTTGTGAGAGTTGGAGGCCTGTAACACTTTTTCTTGAGTGTCTTGCTTAACAAGTGATCTTAATGAAAGATGCAGCTCTTGAGATTTTAGGCTGCAGGTGGTGGCCATTGTCTTTTTCTTCCCCCTTTTATCTAAATAAATTATGATTGTTTTTTGGGCACATTATTTTATTATTTTTATTTCTTTGGGCTAAGAGATCGGAGGAGTGATTCCATGTCGTACTTTGTTGGACTATATTCGGCAAAAATTATGCGGACAAACTGATATATTTTTTCGTTTTTTCTAATCTCTATTTTGGAAAAAAAAAAATGTAAAGTCAATAATTGATACATGAAGTTTAAATTTTTTTTACGTGTATCCCTCACGGTAACTTTTCTAGTAAATTATAAACCTAAAGCTTATATAATAATTTCAATGTATTGATGTATTATATTTAATTTTGGGCACATAGCTTTGATATTTTGAGGCGTAAATTGTCAATTGTGACAGAAAAGAAAAAGGGTGTTATTACGTTTAGATATATATAAATTTGGCAAATGTCTAAATATTGAGTCAACTTACAGCTGAAACATACTAGAATTTATCAATTACTGAAATATAACCGACAAGATTTTCTTTTTTTATTTTTAAACCCTCAGGGTATCTGGGACAAAAGGGTGTTTCTTCTTTTGTCATTTCATTGTTCTTGTCTTCATTAACTGCTACTCTTGTTTTGTTTTGTTTTGTTTTTTTATTTTTTATTTTGATCCTATTAGTTTAGTTTCTTTGTAGTATCATCTACAAAAATGGATAGTAATGTTACCATTCAGAATTCTTTTGCAGGTTTTCAACCTGCAGAGGGTTCCACATTCATTTGCCTTAACAGGACTCTTGAAGTTAATTCTCATGGACTGTTCAATCCTTCACTTCCACCAGGAGATTTCTTGAAACATTCATTGCCTCTTCTGGAGTTGCAAATGACTTTCATTTTCATTTTTACGACTGCAATTAAATACATGCTTAGGCCTGTTGGAGCCTCCTTATTTGTCTCTGCCATTCTTGTACGTATTCCAATATTAATTCTTTCTTTTCTTTGTCTAATTAACGAGATTCCAATAAAAAATTACAGCTCTGAATATGATTTTAGAATCATTTTGTTTATAAGCAGAGGATTTTATTGATAATAATATAAGAAAAATTTAACAGGATAATGTCAATTATGTTTGAAAAAAAAAAAAACAATGCTCCTCAATTAATATAAATTTTTTTTATTATAAAATCAATTGGACAAAACTGCAATTTTCCAAAATTTTCATCCCCTTGTGCCCATATCTTTGCCTTTTTATCACTTTCTTGGATTTATGGGTATGGTATTTGTGATACAGGCGGGCATATGCATTGGTCCGACATGTCTTGGAAGATATGAATTTATGGCGAAATATATATTTCCTTGTGGAAACAAAAATACAATCACGACAGTTGGATTACTTGGCTATACCATGTTCTTGTTTCTTGGGGCGGTGAGGATGGATGTGGGGACGATACTCAGGACAGGACGTAAAGCACGAATAATAGGCATTTTATCGGTGACAATACCTTTCTTGTTTGGAATAGTATTTCAATGTTTCCACGACAATGATGAGTTAGATCCTGAAAGTGAATATTTTGGAAGTTGGAAAGTGATTTTAATCCACGCAATCACAAGTTTTCCTGTCGTTGGTTACTTGGTTGGACATCAGCTCCAAATGGGGAATTCAGAACTCGGCAGATTTACTCTTTCCATTGCTTTAATTAGTGATTTGATAGGCATTTCAATGATAATAACGTTAACTTTGGTGAAGGAAGCTTCATGGGAAGCTGTCATTCAGGGTTATGTACCTGTTCTCATCTTCATATTTGCTTCAATGTTCATAGTTCGTCCTGCACTAAATTGGGTAATTCGCAGGACTCCTGAAGGGAAGCCTGTCAATGACACTTGCATTTACATTATCATGGCAATTGCTTTTGCATCTGAGGTCTATTTCAAATATTTTCAACGGGTTCCACATCTGGGTCCATTCATCCTTGGTTTAGCTGTACCAGCTGGAGCTCCATTAGGATCTGCTTTAGAAGAAAAGTTCGAGTGCTTTTCATTTAATGTTCTTTTCAATATTTTGATTGCTGTAGCAGTGATGAGGGTAGATCTATTGCTGATTATGTTTAACTTAGTGAAGTTGAAGCCATTCATGATTTTGATTTTCGCAACTACTGTAATCAAACATGTATCAACTTTGATACCTGCATTGCTTCTCAGGATGCCATTTACCGATGCTATGGCTATTTCTATCATCGTGAACTACAGAAGCGTCGTCCAACTATACTTGGCTGTTTATTTTATGTACGGTCAGGTAATTCTTCAGCTTTCTCCTTTCTCTACTATTCCTGCATCACCATTAATTGATTAAGTACTAATCAGTTTCGATTATTTTTGTCCTAAATTTGATTATATTGCAGAAAATCAGCAACGAAGTCTTTGCCCTTGTAACTGTATCCATCCTATTAAACGCAGCCATTATTCCAGCTATTATTAAGAGCTTCCATGACCCTTCGAGAAAATTCTCAGGGTATGAGTCAAGAAATGTCATGAATTTAAAAGCTCATTCAGAGCTCAAAATTCTCGCATGTATTCATAAACCTGATAACATACATTCCATCATAAGATTGCTCGACGCTTCGAACCCGGCAGAGGACCATCCTATTGGAGTTTATGTACTTCACCTAATTAAGCTAGTTGGTAGAACTACCACACTTCTGATCTCACACTCAAAACAGAATGCAATTTCTAACTCCAGCTCTCAGAATGTCATCCATGCCTTCAGTCAATACGAGCAAGCGAAATGGGGCACTGTTTCTTTCCAATTCTTTACAGCAATATCTACATATCAATTCATGCATGAGGACATATGCAATCTTGCTTTTGACAAGCTTACTTCACTTATAATAATCCCACTGCATCGAAAATGGTCCATCCATGGAACAGTCCAATCCGAAGACAGATATCTAAGAACTCTAAACACCAAAGTCCTCGAAAAAGCTCCTTGCTCTGTTGGGATCCTTTTTGAGCGTGGCAGGCGTGTGTTAACTGCGCAACTAGAGTCACTGGGGCTTTCTTTAAGTATTTGTGTTATTTTCTTTGGAGGAAAAGATGATCGCGAAGCATTGTCCTTGGCCAAACTCATGGCTAGAGACCCGAAATCACGCCTAACTGTGGTCCGTTTCATAGCCAAAAACTCGGCCGTTATGTCTGAAGATGGAATAGTAGATCTAGCGTTGTTGAATGAGATCAAACAAAGGGCAGCTGATAGCAGTATTAAATGTACAGAATACATTGAGCACATCGTGAAAGACGGGCGAGAGACAATAAAGATCATTCGTACCATAGCGCAAGAATATGATCTTTTTCTACTGGGAAGACGACAATATGAGGTTATGTCACCTCAAACTGCAGGTCTATCAGATTGGAGTGAAATACCAGAGCTAGGTGTTATTGGAGACTTTTTTGCTTCCAAGGATTTGGAAACAAAATCTTCTGTTTTGGTGGTGCAACAAGAGAAACAAATCAAGAGACTACAATCGTAGTGTTTGATATTTCTCTTACAGGGACATATAGTGTTCCAATTCATTGTCTGTATTCAATTCAATTTCAATTTTTGTTTTGGAAATTGGAGTTATCGTTCCCCTTTCAGAACTAAAAAGAAAAGCAATAAAACCCACGAGTACTGTGTCAGATGGTTGGGGTCTGATGCTACTTAAATTATATCTCAGATTCGAGACTTAACATATGCAGAAGTATTTATGGGAAGACCTCTGTCGTCCTTTGGGGTTCAATCCGAATTAATTGAATTTTACGGAATACCGAATACCGGATGTATCAGATAAAAAAAATAAAAAAAACAAATATAATGTGCATAACTATTCTTTTTGACAAATATGGTGTTGTAACAAATATTTCGATGTCATTATTATAGTACAGTTCATATTTAGAAACTTTATTTTTTTGTAATATCAACTAAATGTAGGCCGTGAGCGAGGTGTAAATTTGGAATTCTTAATTTATGCAAGTCTTATTCACAGAAAAAACAATTGAAAAGAAAACTAACACAAAAACTATTAGGATTAACTGGTAGAAGTTGTTCTTGCTCACTCAACATCTCAAATTTGAAGCGCTATATCTGCACTTATGTTAGGAGATTTTTATTACTCTTGCATCCCTCCATTAGTGGAAAAATAAACAAAGAAGAAAACTACTATTAAAATTTATTTGAGAAAACAATATATAAATCCTTGTGAAACGTGAATTCTACCTAATGTTGGTGTTTCAACTTTTTAATTTCAACTATTTTAGTGTCTCAATATTTTTTTATTCAATCAAGAACTTTAGAAAATTCTGCGGGCTATTTACTTTTTTATGGTAAAATTTTTTTTCAAATTTCCCATTTATGGTACTTTTTAAAAAAATTTCATTTTTATGGTACTTTTTGAAATTTTTTTCCAATTTGTGGTACTTTTGACTAATGTGGAGGGGAGAGAATGTGTTGAAGGGCAAATTGCCAGTGACACTGACGAAATGTACATTTTACCGTTGGCACTGGCAAAATGAAAGACCATTTTTTATTTTTTAAAAAAAGAGGCATTTCGCCAGTCTTGCTTGCGAAATGCCTCTTACATGAATCACTCATGCACGTGCTCACACTCATGCACACACTAATAATTTAAAAAAAATGCATAAATAATAATAATAATAATAATAATAATAATAATAATAATTATTATTATTATTATTATTATT
>CATIWM010329826.1:0-24943 GCA_949671775.1 Mallotus repandus | reverse complement strand
AAATGGCATGACAGTCCATTGAAAGTGATGGTTTGGGATACAAAACCCAATTTTGTATCTATCTTCTTCTTTTATTCCAAGTTGCCAAAAATCTGCCTTTAGGTCAAATTTTGAATAGATCTTTGCTCCCGCCAAAAAGGTGAATAATGAAGAAATCTTAGGTAGAGTGAATTTATCATCCCTTAAAAAAAATTTAAGGGCTAATAATTAATCACCAATCTTTTTTTTCCTCTAGCCTATTCAAAACGCTTGTTCACATAAAAAGCTTGGCATGCCCATTCTGACTTTGTTGGTTTAATCAAGCCTTGGCTTTTTAAAGTCATGCATTCTTCAATGGCTAGCTTCAAGTCCGAAGGAGACATTCCTAGATGAGTTGCCTTAGTAGGATTCACATCTTAATTCTGTTTAAAAGGGAATGAGATAAAGAACTCGGGATTCTTCCATAAAGGAGAAGAACATTTTTCTAAAAACTAAGTGTGTGAATCTGCACTGCATTGTTGTAACAAAAACTCATGAATTGGTTTAAAATCTGTTGGGGATAGTGTTTGGTCTAGGATAAGGATTGAAGGCTTGGTGGTAAAAGATTGAAAGTATTTTTTTTAAAATTTGTGTCTATTTGGAAAGATTCTCAAGTCTTTTGCTTTCTAATTGACATCAAATCCAATAACAATATCTTTACCAAGTAAAGGTGATCCAAGAGCATTTATCCATACATGAAATCCTGGAAAGAATTGAATTTTTATGGGTTGTCTAGTTTTATAAGTGGTTTCAAAAAGCTCTCCATTGAGAGCATAAAAATACTCTGAATGTTCCTTTCAATATTCTCTTAGAAGAGCTTTAGGGTTAAGAATGGTTGTTCTGGCTCCAGTATCCATAAGTATTGTGAGTTTTTATGGGTTTAGAGAAATTGATTAGGTAAATTTGGATAGGGACTAATGGAACTGGGTGGTCATCATGAGTTAATTCTATACCGTTGTCAATGGAAAATTGTTAAGCGATAGGAAGTGCTTCATCATCAGAATCGGATGTGTCTGAATTTGTGTCATGGTAAACTATAAAAAATACTCTTTGGTGAGGGCACATCTTCTTCAGAAAAGAGGGATTCAATATCTGCATTTTTCAGGTCAACTACTATGATCTGCTAGATGTGTTGAATCATCTTTTCAGCCTTCTTTGCCTTTGAAGGACAATTTTTTGCAAAATGCCCTTTCTTTTCATAGATATAACATCTACCTGTCTTTTTCTTTCCTCGGTACTTTCTTTTCTTGTAATACTTCCACTTTTTCATTTTCCCTTTCTTTCCTTTTCCCCATAGCTTGAAGAAATGGTGTTTCTTCTTCTTGCTTGAACAATCATAAATATCTGAACCCTTGCATTTGATATGTAAATCAGGCCTTTCACAGGATAATTTTCCTAAAGGATTCTTCTTACTTCCTAGGTATAACTTAATAATCGTCTTTTGCTCACAAAGTTGAGAGTGAGCCTGAATCGTAACCTGGTATAGATGTCCTAAGGGAAAATCTCTAACTTTTTGGTGCATCTGTTGGAGAATGGTGAATATCCTGGTAGATAAGACTTCAGGAATAGAAGCTATAAAAGCTTGCTTCAATCAGGGTTTGTCGTTCCTCCAAGCTGATAGAACTTTGCTGACATGTTATGGAAGTATTTATCTAGATCTTTCTTTTTCAAGGAATAACATCTCATCTGATAGAACTCCTTTCTAGCAATCTCTAAATCATCTTCCCATTTTCCTAGAAACTCATAATGCAAGAGTCTTAAGAATTCTTTAATTAACTATACACCAACTAATTGAGCCTTTGCATACACATTGAGTGTGGTATACTAATTGGAAAGTATTCCTACCATTTTGGCAAGAAAAGCCTCAAGCATATTTCTTAATTCACCTCCTGGAAGAAGTATCTGACTGTTGATTTATGCCTTGAACTCTAAGAATCTGTTCCTGTATTGTGAGGGTGGAACATCATCTAGAGTGAAATATCCTCCTACATTTTATGGTTTTGAATAACCATCAACATTTTGTGTCTCTGATTCACTCATATTTTCTGTTGGATCAAAAGGTTCTTCTACATGTGGAGGAGTTGCTCTCGATGTCTCTGTGTCAGCCATTAGATGAAAAGGAATTTCTCCTTCATCTTCTGATGAGGCCCTATCATTAGAATATGTTGCTTTAGATAAGTTAACTGTAGAGAGATCATCTGCGATTGAATCATTTGTGAAACTTGGCATTGCATTTACTGCACATTTATCCAAAAATGAGGAAATTTGGTTCATCATCATTATTGAAGGCTTATCTACTTCAATTGATTTAGTCAAAGAGGATGACAACTACATTTTATCTGAGGGATTTTTTTTGGCATTTCTGGTTGAGGAAAATTAGTTGTTTTTCCTTTCTTCTTGGTTGAATCTACAGAAGAACTTGGTGGATTAAATCCTTGAAATCCTGGTGGGATATTCAAAGGAGAAGAGACAGCAGGGAATAAGGGTTGGCTTGTATAGCTTGGCATAGAAAATGGATTATACAAGAGACCTATTGGATCAATAGAAAATAGCTAAGGTGTGGTTTGTGATTAAGAATTTTTCTTTTTACTCAAATCATGCTCTAACTCGTTGATCTGAGCTTTTCATTTCTGGATCTCAATTTCTTTCATTTGAATGTTGGTTAATGTGCCTTTATTGCTTATTATTTATAATAATTCCTAGTGCTTCATTTCTATCTGCCTAATAAGCTCTACATGAATTGCTCTCATTTCTTTTTCAAAACTAGAGAGCCTATTATCAGTCTGTTTTACCTATCTTGTCACATCAACAACTTTTTCTTCAATTTATTTCAATTTTTGGTTTTGGGCATAAGCATTCTGTGACTACCAGTGTAGGACTACTTTTGTAGGTGTAGTTCTTCTTGGTCTACCATCAGGGTCAACAACATTTGTATTTAGGACAAAAGGTTGGGAGGTCTTTTGGTTATCAACTTTTGGGATCAAAGGAGGAAAGTCTATGGGTTGAAACATACAAATTGCTAGAGCAACAGCTGATTGTATAGGTAATTTGGAAGGTTAAGCCAAAGGACTAGGAGTTTCTTTCTTTACCCATTTAAGGGCTTGTTTGTAACAAGGTAAATGTGTAAGCTTTGGTTTTGATGGAGTGAAATATGGTTTAGGTTTACAAGATTTAGGTGGAGTATTTAATGGTTTAGACTTTTGGTACCAAAAAGGAGGAGAGTATGATACCGGGTAATCATACTTTCCAGAGGGTTGTCCCAAAGTGCTCACACTTGGATCAGCATCTTCATATCTTTTCTTAAACTCCTTTTCACTGCATTTAATTGCAGGCTTCTTATCATTTGTCATATCATTCAATAGGCAACAATCATCAAAATCACAAAGTTCAAAGAAATAGTGACCATTACGCTTAAAAGCATAAATTGGTCTTCCATCAACATCAAAGTGGGTCACATGCACTTTCTTTTAGTCTGTGAGGAAATGGGTAAAACAATAAATTGTGTGTTGAAAATTGTCGATGCTTTTTATCTTTTTTTGAAAGTTGTTTCAACAGTACCATCTGACTTTTTGAAAAAAATAGGATCAGTACTTTGGATTGGCTCTACTACTTTATGTAACTTCTCATAATTAGTGATCCATCTTTCTTGGAATAAACTTAACAATTCATCCCCAGAAATTTGCTTTGAAATATGGATGCATGTTGGAGCATTATGAGAACCTACCGTGACAAAAAGAACATCATTATTAACCAATGGTAAATATAGATTAATGGCATAGTTTTGAAGTCTGTAAATAATTTAGTAATGAAGGGTTGATGCTACAGTTGTAGCAGTTTGTTCAGCACCAAGAATCTGGATTTAGACCTTTAAGGCTGACAAGGCATGCGGATCAGACAGGGCTAGGTTATAGTTTAGAAAGAAAGTGAAAAACACCAACCCAACATTCAGAGAAGTTTCAACTGTACCAATAACAACATGACAATACTTTTTATATTTGGAATCCAATAAGGCAATTCTTGAGAAAATTGGCAAACCTTGTCCACCGTGGTAGGTAAAACCCAATCTTATGGCTTCGAAATGAATATGAGTGTATCCTGGGCTGAGCCAAGTTCTTAGAAACTCAGGAGGAATTTTTAAGATTACAAATTGTTCAGTCTGTGAGGCAGGAATAAGGTGCTGGTAAAAACCAGAGGCTTGTACATATTCTTTGATTGATGAAAAGGGTTTTCTTACAAGGGCTTTAAAAGACTGTTTCCATGTGGTTTGTGTTTTAGAGAAGGCATTAAATGGGTTAAGAAGAGGGGCTTTGGATTCTTCTATCTTTTGATCTTTAAGAAGATAGGTGAATTTATAAAAATAATTGGTTTTATTAGCAGTGGATTGTTTTACAGGAGGTGATATAGTTATAGAGGTGGATTTAGTAGGGATATATTTATAATCGCAAATAACTGATGGATTTTAACTGGTTGATAAGGATTCTGTCATGATTATAAGTAGCTCTTTCTCCTTAGGTAACCTCTAAGAATAATAATCTTTTCTTATATAATTGACTTCTGGCACCCCTCAACTTTTATTATTTTTATTCATCTTTCAAAATTTTATTTTTAATATATTTAACCCCCTATAATACATAAAATCTATATATTTTACAAATTATTATAGATATAAACATTAAAAAAAACTTATATAAACTAAATAATTTTTAATTATAAGAGATATCATAATTGAAAACGAATTTTTCCTTACTTTTTTATACTCATATTTAATTTAATTTTTATTATTTTGAAGTTAATTTTTGGCATATTATATGTTTAGAACTGTTTGAAATTAAATATTTATCCATTTTAATATTGTATGAATTAAATAGAACTAAAAAGTATAAAAGTTGAAGGGGAAAAAGTTTAAAATAAGAATTTAAAGATTACATAGAAAAATAATAAAAGTTGAAAGGTGTTAAAGATTAATTATGTAAAGTTCAGTGGTGAAACTATTTATTTAACTGCAAGTCAATCATTACCTTGGACTTACACACAATTGGATAAGTTTATACCGAAAGGTTTGGAGTAAATTATTCGAATGGTCACTAAACTTTATTCGCGATTTCAATTTGGTTATAAAACTTCAATATGTGACTTTTTAGTCACCAAACTTTGATTTTTGTTTCAAATGTAGTCTCCATCTAAGTTTTTTGCCTTAAAGGTATATAATATTACCATTTTAGTCCAAAAGATAATTTTCTTATAAATAAGTCTATAGGTTCTAAAGATAATAAATAAAATAAAAATATATATTTTTGTTTTCTCCATGCCATTCATTTGTAGAGAGTCTTGTCCATTATTTGTGTTTATTTGACTGGTCTAATACTAATAGTTTGAGAGTTTTAAGACAATAATTATTCGACGCAAGACAGGAAGATGTTAGTATTCACCATGAATATAATAATTAATATTGTGACTATGTTGAATACAATAGGAAGTTGTGTATTAATAATAATATTATTATATTTTTTAGATCAATTGCTTGGTTTGGATTAAAATAATTGCTAGATAAATGGGAAATCAAACAAAGAGTTCAAGTTCCAATAATCTATCAGGATTACAACAATTGAGCATTTTTTTTTAAATTTAATGCGAACTGTACAATAATTTTTTTTTACTAAACAATCATTTAAAATTCAAATTATAAAATAAACTTATAATAAATTATAAATATTTAATTTTTTATAAAATATGGTGATAAATGTTAAATATTTTAGTGACAATAGTCCATTTAATTATTACCTTCTTTCTCTGTGTTTAAAAAAAATTTAAAAATGCTATGTTTCACACTAAAAAAAAACTTATTAAATTTTAATTTATTATACAATTTGTATCAAATATTTTAATTTATTGTATTCAACAAAGTCATAGTATATTGATTATGATATTCTTGGTGAATATTAACTTATTCTTGTCTTGCGTCGAATAATTATTGTCTTAAAACTCTCAAATTTTTAGTATTAGACCAGTCAAATAAACACAAATAATGGACAAGCCTATCTACAATGGAAGACATGGAGAAAACAAAAGTATATATTTTTATTTTATTTATTATCTTTCAAACCTATGGACTTATTTATAAGAAAATAATCTTTTGGACTAAAATAATAATATTAGATAACTTTAAGGATTAAAATTTTAAATAAAAACTACGTTCGAAATAAAAATCAAAATTTGATGACTAAAAGGTCACAAATTAAAATTTTGTAATCAAATTGAAATTAAAAATAAAATTTAGTGATCATTTGTTCAAATTACCCGAAAGGTGTGTGTATGTATATATATAAACCTTGGACTCACAACACAACTGGATAAGTTCATGCCAAAAGGTGTGTGTATATATATATATAGTCATAAAATTTAAAAAAAAATTAAACCTACATACTGATTTTTTTAACTTTTTAAATTTATTTAAAATTTACTTAAATTTTTTTTATAAACCTAACAATTTTCAAAACTTTATAATTGAATGATGTGCATATAACAAAGAAATTTCATCAATTTTAATTCTTAATGTAAATATTTTTTTATTAATAAACTATTAAAAATAAATTAAAAATAAAATTATATTATGCAACTGTTAAAATTAAAATTAAGAATATGATCGATGATTTTATATATATATATATATCACTTGATTTTTAAGTTTTCAAAACTTTTTAAGTCTATTAAAATTTTTAAATTTTTTTTAAAATTTATTATAAAGCTAAAAGAATTTTAAAGTTTTTGAAAATTATTATATAGACTTAAATTTTTTTGAAACTTTATTAGGTAATAAATATTTTTTTAAAGAAATTATAAATTTTGTGTATTAGTCTAAATAATATTTTGTTTGTTAACCATTCAAATTAAAATTAGTATTTGCCATCTATACCTATCTTGATTGTTGGAAGAATATTACCAATATTCTTCTTAAGTATAACTACATCCCACTAGGCTGCGATACTCCAGCTTTTTGTGAATGGTGCATTACATTGGTTTGGTCTAATGAGAAATGTTGATGGCATAAGAACTTCAGTTTCTGTGAATGTGGATAACTTGTTACTTTTTTTTTTCTCAAATTTTTGTAGACCATACAGAATTTTCAAGGTCACAGTTGTAACAGATGGATGTAATTTGTTATATATATATATATACTATTTTTGTTTTATTATTTTTCATATATTTATAATTCTTTTTAAATTTATCCTGTTTTGTCATTTTATCTCTTAAATTTATAAATTAATTATTTAAACATCTCAATTACTGGTTAAAAATATGACTTAAAATATTCTTGAACTAGTTTAGATGTCTAATAGTTTTATTTTCGATTACCATCTACACGCCTTGATTAGTACTAGGCATTAATAAATTTTATTTTTAGTGAATTTAAATATTTAAATTCGCTAAGTTTTAAATTAAAAAAACGCATTGAATAAAAATATATATTTTTAAACTCTAACAGTTTCTTCTCTATTTTCTCTTTAGGTTTCTTCATTAAATACTTTTGTTTTTACCACCGCCGATCATCTTATAAATTAGCGGTGGTCCCTTATTATTTTTTTATTTTATTTTATTTTTTCATTCAATAAATACAAATCTTTCAATATGTTTGTTTTAATTTTTTAATCTTTTTTATTTTACTTTTTTATTTTTCATTCGTGAAGTTATTAATCCATTTATTGAATTTTAGTGGTTCTTCTCTATGGAGTTTATAATTCTTTCTATTATGAAACTTTTATCAGTATTTTTATAATCAGACTCAATTAAAAGACCATAAAGTCAATTTATGGCTAATGAACGCTATAGAGTGGAACATAAATATTGCTGAAAAAATCGTCGAGTTGCAAATCAAAATAGATATGTCAATGCGATTGAAGAATAATGAGGAACGGTTCATATCTTCAATGAGAGTTTTTTTTCGATACTTATTGATTGTACTTTATTCATATTATATGTTCATTAAGATGTATTGTTGATCTTAAAGATATATTTTTTCTAAAAAAAAACGGGTTTATTGTATAAATGATACCATAACTTTGACTCGTGTTTATAAATGGTATCCGATTTTTAATATTTTTTTTTCTTTTCGGTCCCTTAATTTCTATTTTTTCAGATCATAGTCTTTTAGTGATTTCCGATCAAATTTAGCATATACGGCAGCCTGAATAAGTATATTTTTTGTATATTTGCTATGTAAGCATCCAATTAAGCAGACTAAACATCTTGTGAACTCCATAAAATTAAATTTGCTAAAATATTATTTTATGGGCCCACAAAGAAAAATTGTTTCATAGGGCCAACGAGATGATTAGACTATTTAATAGAATGCTTACATGACAAATATACTAAAAACATGTTTATTTTGGTTGCTATATATACTAAATTTGATCGAATATGTTTGATGTACTTTAATCTGAAGTAAAAATAGAAATTGTGGTACTAAAAAGAAAAAATAGAACTTCAGTAATTAAAAATAAAAAAATAAAAATTTGGTACCATTTTGAAACGTAAGGTAAAATTATGATACCAACTATGCAATAAATCCAAAAAAACACTTTAATAAAAAAGTATTAAATTTAAAGAATTATAAAATATCAAATGTTATTTTATTTTATAAGTTATAAATATTTATTTTATTAAATAAATTATCTAATTTGGATATAAAATGTTTTTGTTTCAAAAACCTTCGCAAAAGCAATAGCATGCGCTTGCATATATTTTTGTGATCAGGATGCAAGATGGATGAGAGGTGGAATGCAGATCAATGGCCAAAAGCATAGTATTACCACTCAACTTTATACCATTAAATTTTGATACCTCTTAATTTTTATTATTTATTATTTAATTTTTAAAATATTATTTTTAACTTATTTAACTTCTATAATATACAAAATTAAAATATTTTACAAATTATTATAGATATAGATAAAAAAAATTTATATGAACTAAAATAATTTTTAATTATAAGAGATATTATAATTGAAAAAAAAATTTCTTAACTTTTTTATATTAACATTTAATTTAATTTTTATTATTTTGAAGTTCATTTTAACATTTTATACGTTTAAAACAATTTGAAATTAAATATTTGTTCATTCCACTATTATATGAGTTAAACAAAACTGAAAAGTACAAAATTTAAGGGTAAAAAAGTTCAAAATAAAAATTTAAAGGTTGAATAGAAAATAATAAAAATTAATAGACATCTAAGGTTAATTATGTAAAGTAGTCAACCATTACTTTGAACTCAAACACAATTGGACAAGTTCACATCAAAAGGTGTATATATATATATATATATTCTTCTAAAATTAGATCATATTAAACTTTATCTTAAAAAATTTTATAATTAACTCTTATAAGTTAATTTTTTTTTATTTTTATAGTTAACTAATGAAATATTATTTAGACTAATAAATAAAATTGATAACTTTTTTTAATATATATATATATATCACCTAATCATAAATTTTTTTAAAAAATTAAACCTACATATTAATTTTTTGTCAGTCAACCATTAAAATTAAATTGAAAAATAAAATTTTACTATTCAACTGTTAAAATTAAAATTAAGAATAAAATTGATGAATTATATATATATATATATCACTTGATTTTAAAGTTTTCAAAATTTTTAAGTCTAGTTCCTTTCAAAAAAAAATTGTAAGTCTAGTAAAATTTTTAAAACTTTTTAAAAATTCAAAATAAATCTAAAAGAATTTTAATTTTTTTAATAATATTATATAAGCTTAGAATTTTTTAAGAACTTTATAAATATTTTTTTAAAAGAAATTATAAATTTTATTTATTGCTCTGAATAATGTTTTGTTAGTTATTAAAATTTGTATTTGTCCTCTATATCTAATCTTGATTGTTGGAAGAATAGCACCAATATTTTACTCAAGTATAAATACACCCTACTAGGCCTCAATAATCCAACTTTTGTGAATGGTGCATTACAATGGATTGGTCTAATGAGAAATGTTGATGAGATAAGAACTTTAGTGTCTGTGTTCAATTTGAGAGATGAGGTTTCTCATGAGTTTTCATTGCCAGAACATATGGCATATTATGTTGCCCCACATGAGTTGAACATGAAGGTATACGAAGTGTATCCATCAATTGTTGTTCCTCAGTAACATAGGAGGAGCATGCTTAGAACTGATTTATGGGTGATGAAAGAGTATTCGCTTGGGCTTGGATGAAACTATAGACCGCGCGTTTTTATCCTTTATTGGAAAAGATGCCTCACAGGTCCTTACCAATATGGAATTTGGTGCACCATCAAAAGCCCTCCAAAAGAAAGGGTTAGGTAGAGGATATATATGACCTCATTCCTACAGACAGCACCACTAATGATGCTCCAAATTCCACATTAGTAAAGATCCGTGAGGCACCTTTTCTAATAAAGGATGAAACCATGTAGTCTGTGGGCCATCCAAGCCATAACAGACAATATCTCATGAACAGACCTAGCATGTAAAAGGATTTGAGTCGAGCACTATCATGGATGATAAATTCAAGCACATGTTGTAACATCCTACCCCATCATAACATCATTGGAAGTCCCATCCAATAAAGGTAGTGATAGAGAGGAGCATTACATATACACCAAGATAGTAGAGTCCACCTAAAAATTATGTCATCTAGCATAAATCCATAAGCACCAAATATTAAATAAGACAAAAATCAAGATAGGTATATATGGCAAGTACTAATATTTACTTATGCATAATATTTAAACTTCAGTATCATATACATTAGCAGTCAAATCCAAGTACATTTTATGTACATAGTAGTAAGCGAAAGTATGACTTTTACAAATATAATACTCAAAAGGTAAACACTTATAAATCAAAAACTGAAAAGGCACTAGAGTGGGGGAGGAATAGGGCAATTATAAAATTTGAAGATAATCAACGAGTAATTAATAAATAAGTAGAAGAAGAAGTAATGCAATGACAAAAGGATTTAAGGAGTTCAGATTAAAATAATCTTACGTTTCCGCCGTACTTCCTAAATTAGGATTTTCAACTACCTACTAATTTATTAAAGAGATTGATTACAAAAGTGTTTTACTTTGGCTAACACCCAACCTTACAATCAAGAGTTTTTCTTGGTTCAACTCAAACCAATCTTAAGTATTTTTCAATAGGCAAATACTTAAGCCAACTACACATAAGAATTAACCTCACTTCCCTTTTATTCTAACCTAAGAAATAAATGAAGAAGAAGCCTAATTATAACACACAACCAAACTCTCACAATAGAAATAGATGAAAAATCAATTGAGAGCTTTTTTAGTAGCTAAGAATGAAATCAATATTCTTGTCAAAGTGTCTAACTTTTTAAATGATGTTTTCAAACTCAATTTAATAGTTGCTGCTTGAATTCTAACTATTGAAGGCCATTGAATTTGTTCCCACGCTTCACTAACTTCATTTAATATTCAAGTAGCTTTTCACAAGAATTATGCCTATTAAGGTCGTGATGAGGTTGGTCATAATCGTGACCCTTGATTAAACTAGCCATTGAGTCAGCGAAGTGACTATTGTGCACCTGCCAATTGGACCATCATAGTCATGAATAAGACTGTGAGCACTTCTATCATCTTTAATATGCAATCTTTCTTGAAAGTCGTACTTGTGACTCAGAGCTATAATGTCAGTCATCAGTATGATCATGGTCATGATCAAGCTTGTGAGGACCACTAGACTCTTGTCTTATGAACAATGCTTAGCTTGTGATTATGATCGTCTCTCTTGATGGTGGTCATGGTCTGTTCATGGACGTGATTGAGACCATGAGCACCACTGGACTCTTTTTAATTGATGAGCCTTTAGTCATGGTCGACTGTGACCCGAACACTGAGCACCACTAGATGCCCACTCATTTAAAGGACTTTGAGGCTTATTTTGGTCCTGACTTGGTCCTGGTCGTGACATGGACTATGACCAGTTGCACTTCATCTTTTTCTTGACTTTTTAAGTTCTTTTTGATGGCTAACTAATATAGACTTAAATGAATATCATTAGTACTTCAAATTTGTGTTTTTAATATCAAAATAAGGTTAAATTAAGCCTTAATCATGCAAATGGATAACAAAAACCTTATCTTTTTAAAAGTCCTTAATGAGCTAGTCTAAATATATGAATTATCCATCGGCACATCCTTAGCCATGGCAACACACAACTTCTCCTCATACTATAGGCAAAAAGAAATCAATAATTATCCAAGGAGGTAAAGTCCAACACCTAGCAAAAAGGCAAAAAGATAAAGTCTACAACTACTACATCATATCTGGGCCGAAGTGACATGGACTCTAGAGTCAATCTAGTAGAAAGCTTGTACATTTATGCACATACTGTCTATGTACTTATCATGAATTACTGACATCGGCACATGTGCTCCAACAAGCTCTAAAATAATTATAAATGTAAACTCTACGTCAATATCATGACAAATGACACATCATACTAGTTTCTCCGGCTTTGTCACCTTGAAGGTTATGGATGCCCATTGAACTATTATCTTATCTAAGTACTAGTTACAAATTAAAAATACCTATGCTAGAAAGTATTAAAAAAAAGTGTGAGTAATTTTGTAAGGAAATTACCCAGTGATTAATTAGGAAATAAAAAAGTAGGTGTAATGAATATAAAATAGAACAATAGTATTGAGCCATAAGGAGTAAATTTTTTTAAAAGGAATTATATAGGAACACCATTAAATTAATTAAGAATATAATGGATTTCATTGATCTTTAAATATTATTTATTAATACTAGATTTATTCATTGCATAACTTGAATCGTGATTTCCAAAGTTTCAATTCTATTCGTAGTTATATTGTATAAATCATATTTTTAATCATTAGAACACTATTATACATGACTAGGTGTAAATAAACTCATAAACCATTATATCACAAGACTCGAGATTTTGTTTCAATAATATCAATGTATTCACAATTTAACACAATAATACTATTCACAATATCTACATCTCATAGTACGATAATTCATAAATTTTTAAAAGAAGTGAAACGCTTATGGTCCTCATCAGAATAGTCCTGAAATCGGACGTCTAGCTCCTCAAAGATATTGTATATTAATTCCTATATCAAGTAAACACTTGTTGTCAATCATACGAAATTTGATTATTAGTAAAGTGAAAATGGAATCGGTTTTATGATACCTTAGCTGACAGATAATACTTGGTAGTGGATATGAGGTTGATGGCTTCAAAAAGCTATACGAGATACCCTCTAGTCTCACATTTGGAGGAGAGAATTCAAATGAGAGATTGGTTGGTGAAGCTTCTTTTGGTCAAGGGATCAGGCTCTGTCTTGGAGAGGTTTTAACATTTATCGGGCCTTTAGATGGAGAAATAGTAAGATCCTTTGTGTGAGGATTCTTCTTAAGACCTGAGGCAAACTTGGAGTTATTTTGGCCATCAGCTTTGGTTAAAAGTCGATGATGAATCTTAGCCTTTTTTGCCTTTGGGGTGTACTCAGGCACATTAATCAATTTTTTAATAGCCTTTGCAAAATTTGAAGACAGTAAATCAGGAATAAAAGATTAAGAATTAAAATGACAACAAATATAACTACCTAACCAATCGAGGTACGAGTATGCATAGAAGGACAGGTAGGATATAAACCAAAGATTAACAATGGGGTCACCAATAAATTTTTCAATCTAACTAACTTTACTTCTTAGCCTCAATGATGAGGTAGTCCTTCTAACAATACTAAAAGTGGCTATAGGCATATCTAGAGACCGATCAATGAAAGCACTTGAAAAAATGTCCAAATTGGTTACCATTAGATAGCTTGTACAAGTTTATAAGTATCTAGCATTGATAGCTACTTAGTTCTCCCACATTTATTCAGCCTTGACCTCCCTTATCCTCCTTTGCATCCCTTCTTGATCCAGGTAGTTATATTTAATATGATAGAAATTCTTAAAAGCATAAATATCACGGATGTGCTCACCTCGTGAGTTAGATTTATCCTACAAAGAAGAAGAAGCATGGTTAGCAACCACTTATTCATCAGTCAATTCCCATTATTAAAGACTGGTGATATCTTCAAAAGAAAAATTGAAATGTTTACTACAGAAGTAATCTTAAAAGCTGATAAAGAGCTCCGTTTTGCATGGGTTAATAGGTAATAAGCAAAAGTGTAGGTTTTGAACTAAAAAATCTTAACCTTTGCGAGTCTTTCATACATGACTGAGCTTTTAAAGGTGATACTATTTGAGAGGGGGAATTGTAAGAGTGAATTAAAGTAAATAAGAGTGATTGGCAAAGCCTAAACTCTTAACAACCAAATGAGGTTTAAAAATTTCTGATCATCATTTATTATTCTAAGGGTTTAGATTAAGACTGAATGGTAGGTCCTGGGCAACAAAAATACCTTTTTAGGTTGATTTCCATTCAACTATGGAGTGATGCTCATTATAATCTTTAAAAACCTAAGAGGGTCCATGTAGCTAGCAAGGATAAAAGGTAGAAAATGATGTCCAATTGGTCTTGGGCAGAATAAAAAAAGTGAAAGAATTTTATAAAAGTGGAAAATTTATAAGAAAAAAAAGAGAGCCAAGAAGCATAACAACTAATGAACTTAAAATCAAGCCTTAAAAGGTAATTCATGAGTTCAGGATAATACGCCATGAACCATACTTGAATAATCGACAAGGGATCATTCCCTAATTTAAAATCTGTCTTGGTTTTAGAGGGTGCCGAGTGGTACATTCCCCAATAAATAAGTCTTAGTATAAAAAGTTTCAGAGCGAGTTTCCTACCATAAGCTAGGGCTACAGCTAATGGAAGGAGTCCCTTGGTGATTTTTATAGAGCTCAGGCAGGTAATAAAATGGTGGAGCCAATATAGAAGAAAAGGCACATATTTGGCTTTATCAGGCCCTAGGGATGATTTCATGTTCATGATGATAAAAAGACCATAAATAACATGTTTTTTTTAAAAGAAATATTACAGCTTTTGCAATCGGCCTGTAATTTATGACTTACTTTATCACCAAATGGTTACAGGTCGAACATTACAGCCAGATCATACAACAAATCTATCATCATACTATCCCTAAACATAAAAGTATTTGTGGAGCGAGACTAGAATAATGATATGGTCAATAAAAATGGCTTGTTAATGGGAATTTCAGTCTTGGTGACTTATATAAGAGGATATAGATATCTACATCTTTCCATATTTGATGGTAAGTTGTCTCTAATCAAGCATACCAAATTAAAAAATCATTTGTGGATGATGGCCAAGATCTAATAGGCATGTTTTTAGGTCGATTAAACCTAGGATGGTTAGGGTTGTGCATCGGGCGGGTTCAGGTCAGTTTTTAGTCCTAAGATTCCAAACCGGCCCAAACCAAAGTTATTTCGGTCAGTATGTGTCATTTTTTAGGTTAACCAAATAATATTAAATAAAATAAAAGAAACTAAAATACAAAGGAATTGCGGTAGCCAAAACGACTAAAGCGCACACCTTATCTCCTTGGAGACCTAGGTTTGACCTTCAGCAATGTAGTTTATGAGGTTTTCATTAGTTTTTGTCAAATGAAAAGCAAAAAATCAAATTGTGGTGGCTGGAAATTGAACCATTGACATTTAAATACAAGTTTATCGCCTCTACCACTTTGTTAAACCAATTATATTGCTATGTTTAGGGTAAAAATATATATATAATTTAATAAAATTTGGTTTTTGGTCGGGTTCGGGTTCCTCCCAAAATTTACAAAAATCCTAAAATCAAAACCGAACTGACTTGATTCGGTTCGATTTCGGACCAAATTTTTGGGTCAGTTTGGTTTTGCACACCCCTAAGGATGGTAATCTTTTCTAGATTTTGGAATGAAGTTAATAATCTAACCATCTTCTTCAACTAACAAAAGACCTAAGATGACACTATTAGTATAAATAAAAGATTTGATAAGTACCTAAAGGGTGCCTACTGAAGCATCAATGATTATATACGCCCTTTTTAGTCGGGCTAATGTATCGGTCTTTGAACTGCTTTGGGTTAATGTGCTCTTCTTTGATTTCCCATGATGATTGGTCTATAAATAGTAAAAAGAGGAATTAAAATTTAAACAATTACAAGAAGGAAGACCGAATGGTAACTCTAAATCACTTATGGTAGGACAATATTAACTAGAAATGTGAGAAGTATGGAAGAAGAGTGCCCAGTGAAAGAAGCTCTAGAGTTAGAGAGAGAAATAATTTTTATGGCAAGTGGGCAAAATGAGGTAGTTATGTGCCTATTATAGAAAAAAGATTGAGCGTTTACTTTTCAGGGGGTCAAATGACTATAATAACCTCTCTTTGGGCAGTAAATGAAAATTTGAATAGTGGTTATATTGTGAATGGGTTGATCAATTAAATCACAAAATTTTGGGCTTAGATCTTGGGCATAATCTTTATCTCCATGGGCTGTCAAATCAAATTAGAGAAAATTTCACTCCATAGGTCAGTCAATGCGAATCATTTCGTTCATGGCCCCTGTTTTTTTTTTCACTGTTGTTTTTTTCACTTTCAATAATGTCATGTAGTTGGTCTATTTTTGAAACTTTGGACATATATTTCAGCGTTCTGCGTGTTTTTCCTTTTCTTTCTTTTTTTTTTTTCATTTTTTCTATAATTTTTATCTATTTATTATTTTTGAAGGCATATTTAATTTAAGTTAATTGTATGTATTCATTTGATTTGTATATTTTAAATAATTTTATTTTATATTCTAAATAATAATTTTTTAATTTTGAAAATTACTATTATTTAGAATATAAAAATTAAGCTAATTAAACAAAAAATTACCCATAGTTTTCAATAATTATTTTTTATAATTATTTAGAATTTAGAAAATAAACAAATTAAAGTAAAAATTACCCATAATATTTAATAATTATTTTTCAGTAAAAATAGCAAAAAATTATGAAATATATCAAATAAATTATAATTTTTATTATTGATACTAATAAGAGTAAACATTATATTTATGGCCTTAATTTTATTATTAATGATGAAAAAATGAAAAAACAACAAATAACAACAAAAATAAATAAAAATCAACAACTGTAATTTTTTGTTGCTTTTGTTGATTTTGTTATATCAGTTGTTGCTTTTCAATTGTTTTTATTGTTTTTTATATTTGTTGATTTTTGTTAAAAAAAACAATAAAAATTATGAGATATATAAAAAATTATTATTTTTATCATTAATACTAATGAAAGTAAAAGTTTTATTTATGATCTTAATTTTGTCATTAATAATGAAAAAATAATTTAAAAAATAACAAAAATAAACAACAATCAACAACTAACAATTAGGAGTGTAACCAAGTCAAGCCGGCTCGCGAGCTACTCGGGATCTACTCGGAAAAAACTCAAAATCGACTCGATTATTGTCGAGTGGAGCTCGAGCTCGAGCTACTCGAGTCTTCATAATACTCGACTTGGTGAGCTCGCGAACTTATTCGAGCTTTAATATATTTACAAGTTTACCCGTATATTTTATAAATATTAAATACTTTACTCTAACTATAAAAGTAACCTTATATTTAATAAATATTTACTACTTTACCATAACTATAAAAGTAAACTAAACTAAAAAAAAAAAAAAAAAAAGCGCCCTAGTTGTAAGTTGCCGTCACTTCCCTTCTTCTTTGTCAAATTTTGCTTCCAGTGTTCAAGCTAAAATAATTTTCTTCTTTGTCAAAAAATTTTTTTTTTCCTTACAAGCTAAAATTTCCAGTCTTCAATAAGAACGATTTGATCAGGTACCCTTCAAAAAAAATTTCTTCCAATTAAATATGATCTCATTCATTATTTTTTTATAATTATATTATTTTATTTTTTGCTCCATGAATGTGGGTAGAGGGTATTTTGTGAATGTGGATGAATTATTTTTTTTATGATATGATCTGACTGAGTTTGATATTTATCCAGATGCATTCATGATTAAATTATTTTCCTCCCAAAACTTCGTTAATTATTAATAATATTAGTACTAGATCTCTCTTGCTTGAGAAACCCAAATCTGTACCACTTCAACTTTGCCTTGGCTCGAGAAACAGTGACGTGGTTCATAATGCTCTATTTAGCTGAAACCTTTTTTTTTTTTTTATGTTGGTTGGTGGGGGTTCAAAAGAATTGATATTTTTGGAAAAAGATAAAATAATTGCAGATAAAATAATACTTTGACATTATTATTTCAGGCCTTTTTTTTCCTTAGTGCATATAATCTTTCCTTTTCATATCTGGAGCCAATCATTATTTCTTGCAAATTAGAAATATTTTTCTCTGGGAATACAATATTTAATATATTTAAAGTAATTCTTATATATATTTTTTGTTTTTTAGAAAGATAAGTAACCAACACCAATAATTCTTCCTATTGTTTAAAGTAAGTACTTCCACCATTAAAATTTATTTAATGTATTTTATTTACTGTTGTTGTTGTGCTTTGTTTTGATGGTTGATTTTTTAGTTGTCTCTCTTTCTTGGTGATTGCCTATCAACCATATATTAATACACCTTCAATATTTATTCTCTTTTCTTGGTGGTCAATTTTTTTTGGATAATATTAGTTATATTGATTTTTTTAAAAGCTAATGTATTTCTTCTTAACCAATCAATTATGCTAGCATAACTCTCTATTTTTTTTTTTTTATTAATTTCAGGTTACTCATCTTTGATCTGCAAAATGGACCAAGAATCATGAAGGATATCAAGTTAAAATGCAGAAAATATTGAAGACCATCAATTATTCATTCTGTTTTACTATTATTATTAATGAACACTACAATTTTATTTATCTTTTAGTTGTAAGTTACAATTTGTTGGATTATTACTTCGAATTTGAATTCTATTGAGCTTATTTGAACTTTATAAATTTTATTATTTGAGCTTGAATGACAAAATATTAAAAATTATATATATGTTATCGAGTCGAGCTTGAGTATGTTCAATCTTCTATCGAGTCGAGCTCAAGTTTTGAAAAAGAAGCTTGATAGAGTTCGAGTCGAGTTTTAGTATCGAGTCGAGCTCGAGCCCAGTGCTGTGTCAACTCGACTCGGCTCGATTACACCGCTACTGACAATCAACAACAATCAACAACATAAATTTTTGTTATTTTGTTGTTTCATTTTTTGTTTTTAATTTTGTTGTTGTTTCAGTTTGTTGATTTTTGTATTTTTTTGGTTTTTTTTGTTGATGTCACATATACATTATAAGGATTGTAAACTTGTTACATATTAATAATCAATAAGTATCAAATAATTTGTTTAAAAAAAAGAAGTTGTCAGACATTTTAATAAAGAAATTAAAAAAAATAAAATATTTATTCTTTAAGAATATAAAAGGAGAAATTTTTTTTATTTATTATTGTTACAACAGTTGAAGATATTTATTACTTTGTTTAATAACAATTGAAGATGTTATGTTTATAATTATTCATTTGAAAAAAAAGGTCTTAAGAGAAAATTATTGAGCAAAAAAATGTTGAGCAAAAAAAGTTGAGAAAAAAAAAGATAAATATAGTACTATAGGCGGCAGAGTTTAGCGCGCGCCCAAGTGTTTGGTAACTACGGCACTGTGGACTTAGGGCCCACTAGGAAATACAAAATAGGCTTTGGAGCCCAAATTGGAGATGGAGTCACCACCCAGATGAAACTCGAGACACACTGTATGACAACTGGATTCCACGGAGGTTTCCAAAAGCCGTCCTCAGAGAAAGGGTTCGGAAACTGGATATGGACTTTTGGAATGCCCACCCAACCTTGCAGTTGGTCTCCGTGTGTGTTTTGTATTTTATTACCTTTGATTATTAAATTATTTCCCTTTTATCATGCAAATTGTCATTATTTTTACGCTTTTAATCTGGATTTGCACATTAGTCCATTTTCATGCTTTTAAATCCAATACTCATCACATAACAATTTACAAAAAATACGATTAAGGAAAAGGGGAAAGGATTAGGGATTACAACATTTCACATAAACAAAATGGTAACAAAGTATAAAGCAGAATAAATAGACTTAAGCTAATTATGGGGTTTATTGCACAAACGGCACCATAACTTTGACTCATGTTTCAAAATGGTACCAGATTTTTAATTTTTTTCTTTTCGGTCCTTTAATTTCTATTTTTTTCAGATTATTGTCCCTTAATGATTTTCAATCAAATTTAGCATGCGTGGCAGCCCGAATAAGTATATTTTTTGTATATTCGCCATGTAAGCATCCAATTAATCAGCCTAATCATCTAGTGGACTCCATTAAATAAAATTTTAGAAAATTTGATTTTATGGGGCCCACAAAAAAAACCATTCTATGGGGCCAGCAAGATGATTAGGTTGTTTAATGGGATGTTTACATGGCGAATATACTAAAAACATGTTTAGTCCGACTGTCACGTATGCTAAATTTGATATGATATGTTTGAGGTACTTTAATCTGTAGCAAAAATAGAAATTGTGGTACTGAAAGAAAAAAATAGAACTTTAGTAATTGAAAAGAAAAAAATTGAAAATATGGTGCCATTTTGAAACATGGGGCAAATTTATGGTACCAATGGTGCAATAAACCCCTAATTAGGAGATTAATACTTGGATGACTAAGAAATCATCCTGAAATGCCTGCAAACTTAAAATGTTAATCTTCCATAAATACAAAAATTCTACTAAAAGAAATCCAATTTGTTAGTTTTTCATAAAGTAAATATAAACACTCATTTAAACATAAATAAATACTTGATTAAACATAATATCATGCAAAATTAAGGTACAACCAGAAATGAATACTTGAAAGACACAAACTACACAAAATAAATGTAAGGAATAAAATTGATTTTAACACATCTATGGTGGAGCAGCGGCGCCTATTCAAAGAGGTGTTGTCTCTAGGAGAAGAGGCGACGACATGTCGCCTCAACCCAAAGGGGCGACGCCTCTTTGACTAATAGAACAACAACAAAAAATATCTTTCTTAACTTCTATGTAAATCAAAAAACCAAAGGCAAATAACTGAAGATCTTTAGGTTGATGCCTCTTCAAAGAGCCGTTGCCTAACTAACAGAACAACAACAAAAAATATCTTTCTTAACTTCTACGTAAATAAAAAAAACCAAAGGCAAATAACTAAAGATCACATGTACACTTAGCAATTTAAGAGATTATGGTATAAACATAGCATAAAATGAGCAATGAATCCAAGAAAACAAACAATAACTGAAGGAAGATAATTTTATGTAAACTTAAGAACTCAAAAGCTTGAAATTGAGATTCTTACTAATTAAACCGCGTTTGATGCTCCTAACTCAACCCTTAGAGACTAGTTGTGATTGTGATCCTAACTTGAATGAAAGAGAATCCTTCTTCCTCTTGAGAAATCAACTCTTCTAAGCCAAAACTCCCCTTTTTCTTTCCTTTCTCTCTTTTTCTTCTATTTTTCTCTAAAAAGCTTTCTCTTTTTTTTTTTCAAAGATTCAGAACCTCCTTTTCTAAACTAGTTTAGCCTCCCTTTTAAGCTTCCCTCCTTTTTTACATTTTCCCATTCCCAAGCCAAGACAAAATACACTCATTCCTCATCACTTGCACATCTTTTTTAGCCTTATTTTTGCCTCAAAAGTCTTATTTTCATGTCATATCTTCAGATAAGAGATATATGGGTCCACACCCATGTGTAATGCAACAAAAAATGACATTTAATATTGTATAGGTCGGCCATGAAAAGACATCGCCTCTTTGATGAGGTGTCGCCTCACTGATGTTTTGGCCAAAGAGGCGTCGACTCTTCAGCCCAGGCCTAGGCTTGGCCTTTGGGCTAACGGGCTTTTGGGCTTGGATTTCTGTGTTTTGGGCTCAGCTAAGTGTTTTAGGCTTAAACTATATATTTTAGGCTCTCGGGTCCATTCTAAAGAAGATTCCAAGTTTTTCTTGCATTCATAATTCATTCTAACTTATCATTGAGCTTTCGCTGTGGGCTGATCAAACCGAGGGTGTCCACAAGTACTATAAAAATAGAAAAAAATGTTTAGCAAATAAATGTAGAGAAAAAAATGAAGACAGTAGCAAAAATATTGGAAAAAATCTTGAACAAAAAAATATTGAGAAAAAAATAGATGAAGACAGTAAAAAAAATATTGAGAAAAAATAAATGAAAACAGTATAAAACAAAAAAAAATTGTTGAAAAAAAGAAAATAAATAAAATATTAAAAAAATATAAAGTAAAAAAGTTGAAAAAACTAGTCAAAAGGAAAAAAATGCTTGAAAATAAAAAAACAATTCTAATGGCAAGGAGAGTGAGTTATATTTTAAAGAAAAAGGTTTGAAAAAATATTTTTGAAAATTTTTAAAGTTAACAACATTTTTGAATTTTTTTTTAAATTTTTGGTATACTTATATAAAAATCCCATCAGATTATAGGGGCATTATTTTTATCTTGGCCCAAAATTTTGGGCACAGTAGGTTGGACTTTGGACTTCTCTTGTAATCTAGTCAACTTTATTCAATATTTCAGCTTCCTAATTAAGTCAGGATTCCTTATTTTAAATAGGAATATTTCTTTCCATTTAAGCTAAGGTTAAGGTGTCTATAAATATTGGGTTTTAGCATTGTAAAGGTAGCTATTCTCATAATAAAATGCTATCAGTTTGTTTCTCGAATTTATTACAATTTTATCAATTATTTCCCATTAATTCTGATGATCAGATTCTCCTGTAGAACAAAACTCACTCTTATTTGATTCAGTTTGAGTAAGTTAAAAGGGTTAATAACTTGTTCTAGTCATGTTATCACCCCAATCTGGTAACAGATCTTCTTTATTTTTCTTTCATTCTTTGTGTTATTGTAACGGCTTCATAGGATCCATTTGAAATAAGGGCAAATTACATTAATTCCCCTATAGTTAGGTCTAATTTACGTTTCAAAACCTTTTGTTTCAAAATCAAATATTAATCTCCCTAATGTTTCAAAATCGAACACTTAAAGACTTTTGTTGACTTGTTTTGCAAAAAATTACCATTATACCCTTGTCTTCTCTAACTTTTTTTTTGAAAAATTATGTTTTCTCTAATCTTATTACATCAAATCTCTAGCATTTATCTTTCTCCAATTTTTATATTTTTTAAAAATTTAAAAAAGTTAAAATTTTATTTATAGATCTAATTTTAATTCTTTTTAATTTTTGTAGATCTAAAAACTTTTTAATTTTTAATTTTTAAAATACTTTTTTCTTGTATAGAAAATTTTTAATTCTTTTTATTAAATGTATATGGATTGATTATAAAATTTTTAGATCTATAAAAATTATTTTTAACTTTTTTTTAAATTTTGAAGAAATATTAATAAATGATTTTTATAAACTAAAAAAATTTTAAAAAATTATAAATGTATAATTTAAAAGTAATTTCATCAATTCTCATTGTTATTCAAACATAAACTTTGAGATAAATGATAGGGATTAGAGAAGAAATATGTTAAAATAAGAGTATAATAGTCATTTTTTGCAAAAAAAGTCAACAAAAGTCTTTAAGTGTTCGATTTTGAAACTGTAGGGAGGTTAATATTTGATTTTGAAACAAGAAGTTTTGAAATGTAAATTAGACCTAACTATAGAGAGGTAATGTAATTTGCTCTTAAAATAATCTAAGGGTTATTGCTTGAACTTGATTCTCGCAAACACCAGGGAAGTGATGCACAACTTCAAAAATCACCATGACTCAAAAAAGGTTTCACTTAGGTAAATAGCACATATAAAGATTTAATAAGAAGCAAGTATTTTAACTCAATACTAACAACTATCATCAAGGAAATTAATAACAAAAATCTCAGGCAACGTTTGTTTAGTAAAAATTAAGGGTAAGAATCGGAACTGGAATGAACGATTAGAATCGGAATCGGAATAAACGATTAGAATCGGAATCGGAATAAACGATTTTCATTTCTAGTGTTTGTTTGGCTAAAATTAATAAGGGAATGAGAATGTGATTCCATATTAATGGAAATCACCATTCTCCTCTTTTTTTTTTGAGGAATGTCTTTTGATTTCTTGAGAATCAAGTCAAATCAATTATAAATTGGTCAAATATTTAAATATTAATATTTATTTTTTAAAATTTATAAATAAAACATATAAATTAATAAAAATATGTATTAAATATTTGAATAAAATTATTTATCAAAAGTAAATAATTTTTATAATTTTTTAAAAATAATAATAATGATATTTTTATAAAAATATTTTATAATACATAATTTTAATTTTAATATATAAAAATAATTATAATGTTAATTTTTTATGTATTAAAAAATAATTAGAAAATATTTTTTCATCAAAGAAATTTTAATTGTTAAATGATATTTGATTTTGATTTCCATTACCATTTTTAGTGAAACCAAACATCTTATACAAATTTCCATTCTCTTTTCCATTCACTCTCATTCCGATTCCGATTCCGATTCCAATTTTGGAGTACGAACCAAACGCCCCCTCAAAGATTTCAAAGTTTTCAAATGATAAACTCAAGAAGATTTTAATGGAAACAATCTGGGAAAAAAGAAGAGCATTACTCACATATACTCCAGCTAACAATTCATGTACTTTTCTTCAAATTCTCTAATTCAAGCTGTTGTGTTACCCCCTAATCAACATAAAAGAAAAAAAAAACATATGTAAACAACTTTCTTTTTTTTTGGTATGAAACATGGCAAAAAGGCCGAACAAAGCTTAACTACTGTTGAGGCTGCTTGAAGCAAGCCTACTACAATCATAGGACAGAAAATTATTTAATGTTGTCGGGGGAGAGGAGATAATAACAGGCTCATAGAACTTCTGTTTGGCCCCTTCTTTCGCGAGCCAGTCTGCACAATCATTTGAGTCT